>APFE030018533.1:31221-62490 GCA_000404065.3 Pinus taeda
TATTATTATTATTAATTATTAATTATTATTGGTGATGATGATTATAATGATGATGATTAACATCCATTAAGACCAATCTGGTCTATCAGATCTTAAGAAGGAGAATTTAATTGTAATATTTGAGGATCTAATTTCTCAGCTTGAAAAGAAGGGAAAGAAGCGCACCAATATACTTATAGTTGAGATGACTTAATAAGTCAAGAATATTGGAAGTTTGAGAGATGTTAGAGAATTGAGAGTGGAATTGAGTAAGGGTTGGACAATCTGTAAGAAACTACTTTTCATTGTCCACTCGCTTAGTATCGCAAAGCTGACAAATTCTATCATCCATGGGAGTCTTGGGAGTAGACCATCATCGGGTTTCACTTCGAAGCTCAAGAGAATCAGTGCTGTTTTTAGCGATGTTCATATTTTTCTTTGAGATGATCAAAACAAAAAGATAATTCTAGTTCTCGTGGGTGGGATTGTTCACCTCCTTATAATATCTTAGCTTCCTTTTACCCTCCATCTCTTCATCATCCCATAACTTATCCGTAAATTTGGATGTGATAGTATCTTTGACACTATCCATGCTTCCCCAGGATGATCTCGTCATTTATCCCCCAATGGTTGACCCATAATTGGGCATCCTTATGCCCCCCACGCTTTAGGCGAAGTTAGGGGTTTTGGCTAAAATTAGAAGCAATTTTAGGAAGTCTCTTGGATTCCATATTATAAAGCTTCTTCTTATACATTAGATATTTAAACATGACCATGCGTTCAACAGGGGAGAGGCCATATTCGATTAGGAGGATAGGGTAGGGATTATTTCCCTTGATCTTGAGATTGTAGGTTATGAATTTCTCTTGAATCATATCAATCTTTCTCCATGACCCTCTGGATATGCTGCAACCCTAGACTACGCAACCATATAGGACAATAGGGGTGATGAGGGTCTCAAAGAGGAAGTTATTTTTTACTCCAAATAAAAATATTAGCAACCTCACAATTGTTTCAAGCACGTAATAAGATTGTCAGCCTCCAATAATCATTTTCTCATTGTTGTAGTTCTAGTTGATATGATAAGGAATGTCAATACCCAAATATTTATACGAAGAGACCTGCTCCAAGCAATTTTTATCATAGGTGAAATTTCCATGGGTGATCTTTTTGGATTTAATTATCATGTTTTAAGTCTTGTCAGTATTAACTGTCATACCCATCTTGGAGAAATAGTCATGAAGAGTCTTAAGTTGCTTATCCAGGTCCTCATGGCTTCTAGCATGAAGAATGATATCATCAATGTAGAGGATAAGAGTAATAATAATACCAGCAATGTTTCTTCCTTTGCACACCAAAATTTCCAAACACTCCTCTAACTTATCGATGTAAATACCAAAAAGGGCAGGTGAAAGAGGACACCCTTGCTTAACCCTGATATTGCATTTAATATCTTTAGACCATCCTTCAATGATTTTAAGATTGGCAACAATTGTCTCATAGAGGCAAATCACAATAATCTTCAACTCAGGAGGAATCATGATCTCATCAAGTCTTTTCCAAAACTTATCTTGAGGAACAATGTCAAAGGCTTTTCAAGATTCCAAAGAGAAATAAAATAGATCATCTTTACTATTGCGAAATTTCTCGACAATGATCTTAAGAGTGAGAAGATGGTCGATACTCGAGTAGTATCTCCTAAAACCTGGTTTCCCTTTAGCTCGTTTATTGTGGCTTTCAAGCCAATGACTAATCTTCCTTTCTAAATGAGACCATACAACTTAGCTAAGATGTGGCTAATCATAATGGTCTTACAATTAGAGGGAACGACTTTCTCCTCACTTTTAAAGATAGGCACAATAAGGCTTTGTGTCCAAAGCTTAGGGAAGCCATGCTTTAGAGCGAAAGTGAGGAGCTTGTGGAGATGAGGAATGAGGATAGATATTCCCAGCTTTAAGATCTCAGCTCGGTATCCGTCAACATCTTTATCTTTCCAACTCGCAAGCTTATTAATCCCAGACTCAATGTCCTCAAGAAAAAAAATATCTTTCTTAATAGGAGTGCTAACAATGTTGTTCGTGGTGTCCGAGGAGTCATATAACTTCTTGAGATAGATGTTCCACTTTTCTAAAGGGATCAAATGATTATCTTTAGATTTATAAACAAGCACATTCTCCAAAAAAAAAAATTAGATGCAACTTTATAAAGGTGAAGAAGATGCTCTTGCCTCTTATTAATATATGACCGCTTCTCTTTAATGAAAGAGTTATATACACTAATATTTCAGAACTTAAAAATTTCATGAAAAACGTTTCATATATTATTAATTGTTATTAATTATTATTACTAATATTAATTATTAATTATTATAATCATTTTAAAATAATTATTATTATTGTTAATATTACTACTATTGATTACCTAATTTATTAGTCATATCATTTAAGATTTAATATTATAAAATATTTAATATAAAAAAATAAATAAATAGTTAATAATTATATTATTTTTAGTGTAATAATTTTGTAGTATATTATTTCTGTACTTATCAATAATACAAATGAAACATTCCACTTATATCAAATACATTAATATTTTATTTGTACTGTGATTGTGATGATTTAATAACTATTAAAACACCGTCATAAATTCGCTATATGGGGAAATTTATATGGGGGAGTACAAGGCTCAAATCTAGACATAGCTATACATTAATATTATTCTATTTTTAATATAGTTGTGATAATTTAATAACCATAAAGGCAGCATCATAAAATTGTTATATGCAGAGTACAAGGCGCAAATCTAGGGATGGCTGCGCAGGTGTATAGGCATTATCCTACGTTGATGGCGCATATACAAATTGACATGTTTTGGCACTATGTTGTGTCATCCCAGCATAATCCCATATTTAGCCACCGTTCTTGAATCTTTCGTCCGCAAGTTGGGCATGCTTCTATTGGTTAGCCAGTTGTTGAGTTGATGACCGTTGGTTAGAATATGCACTGATATAAAATTCGCTTATTTATAACAATATATTAATATATGTATATATGGCACACATGGTACAAACATATCTATAATTTATTAACAAGTTATTAAATAAAATATATCATATGTTTTTTGCTAAGATATTATGTTTTATTTTATATATATTATTATCGTTATTTTTATAACGTTTGTCATTTTTTGGATATTGTGTTTATTTTATATATATTATATATATATATTGTTATTTTTTTAGTTTGAAATATAGTTAATAGAATTTTATTATAGCTGGTCAAAGTAATATATAATTATTTTTATTTTAGTAAATAAAGTTTGCACTTTCATTAGCTTTGAAATTTTAAATGACATTTTATACAATTCACTAAAAATTCATTGAACAAAATAAATTTGAAACTAAACTTATGTTGAACACCAAAATAAAAATTTTTGAAAAATTTTTAAATTTGAATTTTTATTTTCTTATTAGTTCATTTACATTAAATGATTAATTTCATGGTGTTTGAAATTGAATAGTCAATTTTTATTTATTTATTTAAAAAACAAAATATCAAAAAAATTGTGTACCCAACCAAGTGTCATAACATTTAATAAATAGTACATCTATTAAATCTAAAGAGTTATAAAAATATTGTCATTGTATAAAATACCAAACCAAGTGTCATAACATTTGATACTGAGCACACCTATAAATTCTAAACATTTATGCTTAATAATTTATTTTTACATCTCACATTTTAAATATTTATTTCTACTATATATTTTGCTAATAAAAATGTGTAAGACAATAAATACAGTCGCTCATATTATATTGTATTATTTTTAATTTGAATAGATTATAATTTTTAAATTATAAAATGGATAAGTTTAATATAAAAAATAACACTCACTATGTTTAGGTTATATTCATTTAATTAATTTATTTCATAAAATATTTAGATTTCTTTTAAATGTAAATTATTATTCACACATGTCTAATGATTTGTTCTTTTATGTTTTTATATGAAAAATATTCGATGTTGGTTTTCACGAATTTATATTATATAATTTTTTTAATACATTTTTACTAATTAATAATTTAATTTTAAGAGATATAAATATGATATTACATGAAATATGATATTATATGTAAAGTTATTTTAAATTGGGGTTTGTGATTACTATGTATCATACTTTATACATACATGGTTTAAGATGTGTTTAATTCTATAAACATTTAAATTAATCTAAATTAGCTATCAATTGCATTGTTTTCAAGGTTTCTAACGCTAAACATTTAAACTAATCTAAATTAGCTATCGGTTACTTTTTACATAAGAAGCAGGGATTAAGCAGCAACACACATATTACACTTGTTAATATGCATATCACTTATTAACATTAATAATATTTGCATATTTTGTTTAATAGTATGTTACATATTTGTCTTTATTTACATTCGTTAGGTATTTATATTTACATTATATGCATTATACTATGTATATACACACACGAGTATATTTATGCATTTTCATAGGTCATATATTACATAAAGCCATGTGGAATGCATGAGTGATAACGATTGACTGAAAGAGTACTTTAAAAAGATAAGGTGGTAAAACTTTTTTAAATTAGCAAAGAATTCACAACACTACCATTCATTAGGAAATTGTCTTGAGGCCAAACAAGCTAATGGTCAAACGTTTTAAATTAGTAAAAGAATGCACAAAACTCCCACTTTTTAGGAGACTGTCTTGAGGCCAAATAAGCTTCATGCAAAATCAAGTAAAAGCAATCAAGTAAAGTGACAATCCTTATAATCATACTGAAAAATATGTCAAAGCATGATCAAATTTTGAATAATCATAAGTTCGAAAGCCAAGCAATATAGATTAGAGAATTCACGAGTTACCAAAACACCAAAGAAAGGAGTTTTCCTAACGTGATGAAGAGTCCCCACTATTTTGTTGAAAAATTATGGTGGGGTCTGGTGGGGGGGGGGGCTGGGGAATGGTTTATAGCCACAACACATCCCTTCATGTGTAATTGCTCCTACATGTTGCTAGGTTGTGTGTGCTTTAGTCACTATTATTTGTATGTTATATCATGTCCTTCCTTACCACTTTGCAATAGGTTGAGGGAAATCTTCCATAGCATGATATAATTACTTAAAATGTGTACATGATGTGCATGGGTTAGGTAAATCCCATGCAATGTTTCCTAGATTTCCATAATTATGAAAAATTATTGGACCCCTTCCTCTTCCAAATCTTCCTCTATCTATGTCATGGAATCCATGTCCTTTTTCCTCCATCCCTTGTCCTCTACCCTAATTTTAATCTATGGGATGGTTATAGGTTTGTGCTCCTGCTTCACTTCCTTCTCCCTCTTGTACTCTATATGTGTCAATGGTGCACTCTCTCTTCAAATACAACACGTGACATGTATGGATTTGATGTTATACTAATTTGAAAACATCTTAGAACAAGGTTCTTAATGAGCTTTGATACTTTTGAATCGTAGGACAAACTATTGATATATGTCCGCATACTACACAAAATTTGCACCATAGTCTTAGGCCCTTACGTAAATAATTTTTCGCTCCTATAGATATGTATTTTGTCATAGTTTAGAATTCATTCTTATGACGACCTTCCTTCTGACATATACTACATTAAAAATCATCGTGATTTTCCTTAACTTTTTCTAGATCCCACAATTGTGTTGTTAAGGTTTCTAACTATGACTAAACTTGCACCATCCCTTCCCTTTTTTCCCTTCCTATAGGGGATGCTTCCTGCTTCATGTAAATTTCTAGGGTGTCTTACTGTAACCCAATATTCTTCTACGTTAGAGGGTGTTGTAATGATTCTAAAAGATAGTCTATTGGTTGAGATATTTCATCAAGAAACTAACTAAGTCAACTTTAGGTTCAAGCTGGCCCTTAAACCAGAAGCGGCTCCCTTAAGTGTTACGAGGGCTTTAATGTTGTTCACTGTCACTAAACAATAACTTATGGAACACAATGGCCAAATCTAGGGGTTTTTCTATAGGCTGGTTGCTTCGAGTTTCCAATCCTTGCTTAATAAATAAAGCACTCTCATTCAGAGGCCTTATCAAATTGTGAGATTTCAAATATGGTAGAATAACATTGCTTGAAAATTTTTGATGGAGGAAAGGGAGAAATTAGCTAAATAAATATCCTCCCTGAATATCTAATTATCTAATGATGAGGAGAAGTTTATATAAGAATCACTATAGTTAACAACAATACATCTAAGAATTGGTACAGGAGCAATAATATAATGATTTTGAGGTGACTAATTAAACATATTGTTCAATTAGTTCTTTGTACCTAAAACCACATTTCCAGATAGAAAAGGAGAGCGAAGCAGCCTCACATTCCACATGGCTTTTCTCTCAAAAGGGTTTCCCATTCATCATACCTTATGTCTTGTGTGTGTGTTTGTTCTTATTTTTCTATACCTTTTTTTCATAATTTCCATTCGCATGCATGCACTAATTGGAGTTAAATCCAGAGATGTTGAAGTTTAATAAATTGTAATAGTGTAGAATTTTCAGAGTTTTAATATAATATTAATAGATTTGTTTTGATGAAATATCCAGTGGAATATCCATGACATTTTATAGATCATTTGGTACCAAATCTGATTCTTTGGGTATTTGTAGATATTTGTAGGGGATCTAGGTCTGTGGGCACAAAAATCACAAAACCTTAATCATGGTTGATGAATTTTTAAACAAACCTTGTGATCCTATAGAGGTGAGTTTTTTGCGGCTCAAACAACAACTCATGGATATAAGTTGCAATTTTAGCCTCCACATGGTGGCCCTAAGAAACAAGTTGGGGATAGTTGGAGAAGATGGGGGTTCGAATGTAGAGGATAAATCAAAAGGAGGATTGGAGATCAGCAAGACATGACGAACCAACTAAAGAAAGAACTCAAAAAATATCAACTTAGTTAGAGTGTCGTGAATCAATCCCTATTCAAAATGGAAGAAAAAGTCGATATCAAGTCGTACCAGGATGAGATCAACGCTTTGAAGTTGAACCATTGGTTGCGACAACTCGAAGTTTATTTTAGTGTCCATCAAATTCAGGAAGGGAAAAAGATGTCATTCAAAAGGTTGAAATTATAGGGTCATGCATTGACTAGGTGGCAGAGCCACACAGAAACATTGAGGATAGAAAGAGAAGCTCTAGTGACTAAGTGGGAGGATTTCAAAATCCTCATTAATTCATAGTTTTATCCCATTAGATACGTGGAGGACTAGTGGATATGTTGGCATTACTTCATAAATAAGTTAGGCGAAAGCATGCAGGAATAGACCACAAAATTTAGAAAGATGGCTATAATACTGGGTATATCTCAAAAGGAATCAGATGAACTCCTCAAGTATTTGGGGGGTCTACATAGCCATTTGTGTGACCACGTGATGTTGTTCAAGCCCGAATAGGTGGATGAGGCATGTGTACATGATCCAAGTCTTGGGAGTAGGCCCCCAAGATCCGCAAATTTGAAATGCCAAGAGAAAAGTGGAGAATGCCTAGTAAACAAAACGACAAAAAGACCTTTTTATTAAAATAGAGAGTAATTGTAAAAGCTACATTGTAGTGGATAATATGTCCTTTTATAAAATGGGACTTGTTACTTATAACTTTTTTTGGTTACAATACCATAGGGAAATTCCATGGGTTGGTAAATACTATGGGTGAACGAATATCATGGGTTGATGTCACTTACAATACCATGTGTAAATTCCATGAGTGGATAAATACCATGGGAGGATGGATACCAATGGTGGATGCCACTAATAATACCATGGGAAAATATCATGGGTGAATGAATACCATGGGTGGGTGCCACTTAAAATATCGTGGCTAAACTTCATGGGTGGATAAATACCATGGGTGAATGAATACCATGGTTCGATGCCACTTACAATACCATGGGTGGATGAATACCATTGGTGGATGCCATTGTCCATTCTAATTAGCACAAGCACAATACCTAGAGAGCATATCCCTAAAAAAAGCGGAATCAAGTGGATCAAAGCTAAAGGAGCAACAAGAAACTTCTAAGGAGGGTAAGAAGAAGAAAAAAGGGGGAAAATATAAAAAGATGACAACCACAACACACTGGTGCAAAGGACCTAGCAACCACTACACCACTGTAACATTGATGGTCGTAAAGAGGAGAAGTGTTGGAAGTTACATCTAGAGCTAAACTCGAAGAACATGAAGAAATATAATATGAAGAATAATCTCATGGCCACTGATTTGAGTAAGCAAGTTTAGATCAACTTAGATGCAGATGAGAAGATCATTTGTACATTAGTGCATAAGGAGGTGAATCTGAGTAGCCTTCAGCAACTAGAGGAGAAAGAAATGACAAAACTCTTCCATATAAAGATATAGGTCAAGAAGATAAATATTGAGGATCTCTTTGAATCAGGATCGCAAGCGAATCTCATTGTAGCATCATTAGTCAATAAGTTGTGATTGGAAGTTCATGGTCATCCAAACCCATATCCACTAGGATGGGTAAATAAGGATGCAGAGATAAAGTTAACAAAATAATGCAAAATTACATTTGATATAAGTGTTGATTTTATTGATGAAGTATATCTTGATGTGGTTCCCCTTGATATATGTGGAGTAGTGTTTTGGATTCCCTACATGCACATGCATGAAAGGTAAGTCAAAAATTTCACTCGTAAGTGCCAACCAAGCCAAGAAATTGAAAAGCTCCAGCAAGAAGTATGTTTTACTATTTTTAAGAGAAATTCAGTCTCAAGAGGAGTCAATAAGAGGCAATGCATCCTTGGAGTGGTGTAATAAGAAATGAAAATAACAATTAGAGGATTTGTTATAGGCATACAAGGATGTGTTCTGGGAGCCTGAAGGGTTACCACCTAAGAGGTGGTATGTTACAGAAGCAAGTGAGGTGAAGAAACAATTGTAGCAGCTATTTTAATAAGGTGCCATTTGATCAAGTACATCACTATGTGGGTCACCCATCGTAATTTTGTTGAAGAAGGATGGGACTTGGTGGATGTGTATAGATTATAGGGCATTGGAAAAAATCACACTCAAGAATATATACCCCCTTGCCAAGATATATGATATTCTAGATCAGTTGCAACAAGCAAATTATTTCGCCACGCTGGACTTGAAGTCTAGATATCTCACTAGGTTTGAGTCAAAGAAGAAGATACTTGGAAGATTGCCTTCAAAAACAAGCAAAGTTTTTATGAGTGGCTAGTTATGCCATTTGGCCTATGTAATGCACTAACTACATTTATGAGATTAAGGAATGATACACTACGCCATTTTATAGATTCATTTGTCATTAACTTTTTGGATGATATACTAGTATATAGTGGTACATGGGAGGAGCATATTTCACATTTGACGTAGGTACTGGAAACATCGAAGAAGCACCAGTTTCTAGAAAATCTCAAGAAGTGTGAGTTTTCGCAACAACCTTTGGTGTATCTGGGGTATGTGATCGATGGAGGAGATTTGAATATATATCCTTCCAAGAAGGAGGTCATCATGAAATGGTCAGTTCCTACTAATGTTTCTGTGGACAGGAGTTTCATTGGGGCAACACGTTACTTGAGGAAATTCATTGCCCCATTCTTAGTAGTAGCAACACTACTCCACTCCATAGCAGTAAGTTGCAAGAGTTTCCAGTCGGGAAAAGGTCAGCAGGAGGATTTTGAGGAGATGAAGAACAAGATCAATCACGCACCAGGTCTAGCATTTCCAAACTTCTAACAACCCTTTGAAGTGGAGACAAATACTAGTGGGTATGTTATGGGAGTTGTCTTGATGCAAGGAGGAAGGCTCATTTTCTACTATTATGAAGTATTTCATGGGTTAGTTCTTAATTACCGTACCTACAATAAGCAGATATATGCCATGCTGCAAGCTATGAAGGAGTAGAATCACTATTTGATGGGAAAGGAGATAGTAATCAACACATATCACTAGTTGTTACAGTACTTGCAGGCCTAGAGTAAGCCGCAACAAGATAGGCATTACAAGTGGATGGGGTTTCTACAATAGTTTTAGGTGGTGATCAAGTATAAGAAGGGAAGCACAAAAAAGTTGGCCGATATGATTTCAAGGCCACCCACATCAAATATTACAACTTTGGGGACCCTTATGAACATTGAGGCATTCGACCATGATGCACATAGAGAGGCATATTCAGAAGATGATGACTTCAAGGCAGTGTATTAGTAGCTGAATGGTCAAGGTCATATGAATGATGGCAACAAAACCATTGACTACCATCTCCGGGACGAGTTACACTAGATACTGGATAAGCTATGTGTTCCTAAAGGTGAGTGTTTGTAGCCGATTAGAGAGGTTCACACCTCAAAGGTTGCAGGAAAATCTGGTGTAGGGAAGACCATTGATAACCTGTAGAGGTATGTGTATTGGCCTAAGATGCAAGAGAAGGTAGCTAGGTTCATAAGATGATGCATGCTTTGTTATACTAGCAAGCCTATCAATAGGAAACAGGGTGTATATCATCCCTTACCTATACCTACTTGTCCTTGGGAAATCATTTCCATGGACCTTGTGGGAGGTTTACAGACAACCAGCAAGGGACATGCCTACTTGTTCATGGTAGTTGATAGGTTCAACAAGGTGTGTGTTATGATGCCCTGTAAAAATACCATTAATGGACAATAAGAAACAAACTTGTTCTTTGACAAGTCTATGTGTACTTTGGGATACCAAGGAGCATCATTTCAGACAAGGACAAAATATTTCTTTGTGCATTCTAGACTACATTGTGGAAGAATATGGACACAAAGTTGAAGAGATATACAACATTCAATCCAAATATAGATGGGAAGACAAAAGTAGTTAAAAGGACTTTGGTGCAGCTTCTGTGGGGATACAACTAGAAGCATCCAAAAACTTGGGATGAAAATATGACATATATACAACATTATTATGAAAAGGCAGTCCACACATCCATAGGAAAGTCCCCATTTGAGACTTTTGTTGGATATTTTCTACCTTCACCTTTGGATATTTCATATAGGAAGCAAAAAGGAGTGAGGGAAGATCTTATAAGAGATGCTTTGAGGGCTTAGAAAATGATAGAGAAAATCAAGAAGATGCATCTACAGGTACAAGAAACACTACAAAAGTCGCAAGAGAAGTATAATTCCAGGCATGATCAACATAGAACAAAGAAAGCATTCAAGGCGGGAGATAGAGCATGAATACAATTGAACAAGGAGAGGCTGCAAGTGATAGGTAAGAAAATCAAGGCTCTAAGGTATGGTCCCTTTGAGATACTATAAAATGTGGGTGATAATGCCTATCAAATCAATTTACCACCATATATGCACATTTATTCAATTGTGAATGTAGAGAATTTGAAACTGAGGCTTCCATGCTACATGAGGAAGAGGAAGATGTCCTACAATATGTGGAGGATTTGGCACCAGCCTCTCACGCAGAGTTGTTAGAAGATTAAATCTTGCAGAAGAGGTCCAAAACTACAAGACATAAGAAGCATGACCTTTGGAAGATTGGGTTGAAGGGACAACTTCTGGGCAAAGCTAAATGGTGCACCAGAGAGAAGATGGAGGAAAAATTTCCTCACCTCATTTAGTAAATTATTTTGGTGACCAAAATCCTCCGAAAATGAAGAAGTGTGATCTGAATTGGATCATTATATTATTTTTCATGCATCTTGATGCATTTGGAGTAGAAACTATGGAGGAATTAGCTCACAGGACAATCCTTACAAGCGAGACCCAATTTGGTTAACCTAGGTCTAAAACCTTCCGAGAGCATTTTGAGGCATAAAAATTTTTGGGGGTTAAAATTTACCACTCTAGCACCTAGCCTCTTCATTCTATTCTACACACATAGAGCTTTCCAACAACATAATAAGTAGGTCATTAGGAGTCTATATTCAAAAGTTATGTCAATCAGAAGTTGAACTTCTTGTGTTCACACCTATAGATCGAGAGGATGCTATGTTAGTGCCCATTATTGATGTAAAAGAGGCTATCTATGTGTTTGTGATGTAAAATAATCTAGAAGAGTATATTTTGTAGCTCTAGTTAAGAGTTGATGTAGTCAAACTTAACCACTAGTAGGCTATTGGGCTATGTTATAACCAGACCACTAGGAGGAAGAGCCATTCCATTCTTTTGAGAGAATTTTGTTCCATAGCTGAGAAAAGATAGCCAGGAGAGATAGGAGGTAGTGAAAATAGAGTGGATATGTGTATTGTATCATCCAACGGGCCACATGAATTACTTCTTTGTACCTACAACCATATTTCCAGACAGAGAAAGAAAATGAAGTGACCTCACCTTCTCGCATGGTATTTTGCTAAAGGGGTTTCCCATAGAGAATGTCTTATGTCTTCTATGTGTGTGTGATTATTTTGTCTTTCTCTACTTTTGTGCATAATTTCCATTCACATGTGTGCACTAATTATAGCTAAATCCACAGATATTAATGTTTAATAAATTGTAGTATTGTAGAATTTTGCAAAGTTTTAATATAATATTAATAGATCTATTGTGATGAACTATCAAGTGGAATATCCAAAACAGTTTACTAATCATTGACTGTCAAGTATCATTTTCAATTAATCCTCTGACTTTAATCCACAATATTTCATGTTCTTGATCTCATCCTCGAATCCTAAATAGATTAGTGATTGTTAGGTTCCCTGCTTGAAATCTAGGAGCAACCTTTTCACTGTTGCTATAGATTCTGGACATATTGGATCTTATAAGCTTATATTCTTTGTAACTTTTCTTTCAATTTCCAATGGTATCCACATATTTAGCTACCTTTAAATCTAGAATTGTTCACCAAATTCTTGATTTTATGGCTTGATATACTCAAATAGTCGCTGAACATCTAGATTCCATCCTAAAATGTTTAACCCATTCCTAAAACTTTTAAGTGATGTGGATTGTTCCATATATTCTCCAACTAATATTTTTCTTTCAAATCTTGGATATACTCGATTAATGCCAAGTGTTGGTTTTTTTAAAACTAATTACCTAGCAATCTAGAACATGACCCTTCATTCACCAGATGTTCTGAGAAATTATTTATGCAGAATATCATAATCATTCTTCACTTAGAAAGTAGTTTATCCTATTGAAATACATTATCACTTGTTCACTCAATTCTATCTTGGATTCTTAAAATCACCCTCAAGAACCATCCACTAAGCTTATTTCTAATTACAAGCTTGATATTTTTCTAATAAGTTAATTTTCAATGAACACCTTTTAGCAGCAAGACAAATTGGACATATACTTGTGATTTGTTGGTTACTTTGCTTAAACTGAAACCAAACTGTCTATTTCTTGGAATTTGTAATATCCCTTTCTTTATACTCATAACGAAAAGGAGAACTACTTTAACATATGACTTCAAAAATCTCCTCATAATCCTCCGGAAGGATGAATTCTAAATATTATTTTGTAATAAAATTATAGAACATTTCCATGTTTTTCCATTGTTGAGTAAAACGCTTTGTGTTTCAACATGCTAATAGTATTTCTCATCCTCAATCAAATCATTGAATTCCTATTTCAATGTTATACTGTTTTTCTCTTATTTTAAAACTGGAATATCTAAAATGACCTTTATGTAATACAACATGAACCTCATCTTTGATTTTCAAAAGGATTAAGGAAAACAATTCTTCTTGATTTTCTTCTTTAAGCTCTAAGTCAAAACTACCATACGTAGATATTATCTCTTTAATTCTTAGGGCAGAAATATAAATTTAAACATTAATATCATCTTCTCCTTCAATCACTATAGTACAAATGGAAAGTAACAAGCATAGCTGTCAATTACGTTGCAACTGAGAAATTCTCCACACCTCATGATTTAAGATTAACTACTAGGGGATCATAACAATTATGAAAAATTACTTCACTTTGATCCCATGAATTGAATTGTTAAACTAGTGTTTCATGTTTTTCAATGGAAAAATTTATAGTTTCCATCTTTGACAACTTTGTAGTTTCCATTATACCTGAGATTAGTATTATATTCATAAGAGAATGTTATAGTAGAAGTATGATCCTCAAAGAATTTTTCAAGAACAAAATTTAGCATTTGTTCATGACAAATAAATTTATTATTTACGATTTTAGTAGATGATGAAAAATAAATATTCTCTTCTTGATGTTCATTATGTTCCTTAAGTAGAAACCTATCATTTTGTTCCAATCCAAGAGTAATTGAACCTTCACTACCTTAATATATTCTTATAATTTAAATGTGGCTATTAGCATTAGTCATTAATTTTCCCTAAATTGTGGAAAAAGTCTCTCATTCTTGTTGCTAAACTAAGGGTGATCATATAAGATGATAAAAACTTATAGATTTATTGTATTTGGATCCCCAATTTTTTTTTTTTTTTTTGCATGCACTCAATCTCTAGGAAAGATTGCATTTAAATGCTTCATGGGAAATGATTTAGTTGAGATGAAGGAAACAAATGGCATCAGAATCCTAGCATACAAAGAAATCATCAACCTATCAATGTCATGGTTAACACAACATTATTCTTGATAATATGTAGAGGAAGATTTTGTTGGGTGTGGAGCTTGATTATCTTCTGCATTCAAAGGTCTCAGCTACATGTATACCCTAGGAATACTGTACACCCTTCCATGGGAGGGGACTTGTCTCTCTCACAGGGGTTTGGGGGGGCTGATCCCCCTTGGCTGGGGGGTCTGGGGGCCAGCGTTTACTCGGCAGGGGTTCGGGGGCAATGCCCCTGAAGCTAAAAATAGATGTAAAATTGCCTTGTAAAACTCTAGTAATTTCTAGTCAATCTAGGCCATTGATTAAGTAGACAATCTGATGGTAAAATTTATGTTTAACTTAGGGTTTTTAGCCCTAGAAGCCAACCCTTCACTATATATGAGGGAATTGTATTACTTCTATATATATTCATATTCTGAGTGAGGAAGGGAGAGGAGATTGAGAGAGAAGAGGGAGTTACAGTGGATCTATTGTAGGTTGTATCTCTTCATTTTGCTGGATAATATAATAAAAGAATGTATGGTTGTTTCTCTGTGGACATAGCCAAAACTGGGTGAACCTCATATATTTGTGTCTCTCTTGTTTTATGTGTTTTCTGTGTTTATATTTCTGCGATATTTTATGTGTTCCATTGCTCTATAATATATAATTTTCTAACAACTGGTATCAGAGCTGAAGGTCTATTTGGCTGATAAACTCGCAAGAGAGAAGGGTTCCTGGTTTGAGTGGGAGCAGTGGTGGAAGATGGTAGGTTTAGGATCGAAAAACTCAACGACCAAAACCAACAACTGTGGAAGATGCTGATGGAAGATTATCTGTATCAGAGAGATTTGTACCTACCATTGAGGTGAAAGACAAAGAAGCCAACGAGTATGACAGACACAGAATGGGATATTCTCAATAGAAAGGCACTTGGAACAATACGGTTGTGTCTAGTGGCATCGGTAGCATTTAATATTTCAAAGGAAATGACAACAAAGGGTTTAATGTTGGCATTGGCCAAACTATATGAAAAACCCTCGACCTCAAATAAGGTATTTCTTATGAAGCATTTATTTAATATGAAGATGTCAGAAGGTGGAACTATTGTAGACCATTTAAATGATTTTAATATAGTTACAAGTCAGTTGAGTTATGTAGGGGTAAATTTTGATGATGAAGTTAGGGCTCTGTTATTTCTGTGCTCATTGCCAGAAAGTTAGAATGGCTTAGTCATGGCCATTAGTAACTCTACCTCTAGATCTATTACTTTAAAGTTTGATGATGTTGTCGGTGGTATCCTTAGCGAGGAAATGCAATAGAAAAGCTTCGGTGAGACATCAGGCAATGCTTTGACTGTAGAGACTAGGGGAAGAAAAATGGAAAGAGGAAAGATCCCAGGATATCACAGTAAGTCAAGAAAAGGCAGATCCAAGTCCAGATCGGGGATAGTGTGCTAGAAATGCGGGAAGAAAGGACACTTGAAGAAAGATTGTGAGTCTCGGAAGGGAAAAGAAAGAGACGCGCAACAAAAAACTAATCACGAAGTGAATGTAACAGGTGATGTGTTGCAAGATGCTTTTATTCTTTCACTAGAAAATATTATTGATGCTTGGGTGGTAGATTTAGGGGCCTCATTCCATGCCACGCCTGATAAGAAACGTTTTCATGATTATGTTCAAGGCGATTTTGGACAGGTTCGATTGGGTGATGATAAATCCTGTAAAATCGTTGGAATGGTATAGTTTTCATAAAACAACAGAATGGAAATCAATGGCTATTGAAGGAGGTAAGGCATGTTCCAGATCTAAATAAAAATATGATTTCAACACGGCAGTTGGGAGGTGAAGGTTGTGTAACTACTTTCACAGATAAAACCTGGAAGGTGACTAAACAATCCCTGGTAATAGCGAAAGGAGAAAAGGTTGGTACGTTGTACTTATGCAATGGTATCTCTAATTCTGTTAATGCTTTAACCTCCACAAGAGAAGATACGACATTGTGGCATCATAGGCTTAGGCACATGAATGAGAAGGGGATGCAGATTCTTCACTCAAGAAATTTGTTGTCAGGTTTGAATCATGTTGATTTAAAATTATGTGAAAATTTTATTTATGGAAAACAAAAGAGAGCCAGATTCCTTAGAGGTGGGAAAGAAAAGAAGAGTGAAAAATTAGAGCTTGTGCATACAGATGTATGGGCACCTGCTCAATTATCATCTGTTGGTGGCTCTCGTTATTATGTTACTTTTATTGATGATGCAACCAGAAAAACATGGATTTGTTGTATTCGAAATAAGTATGATGTATTTGATACTTTCAAGAAATGGAAAGCTTTGGTTGAAAATAAGACAGGAAAAAAGGTTGAAGTGTATCACATCATATAATGGAACTGAATATTGCAACAAAGAGTTTTATAGCTACTGTTCAAAGAATGGAATTCGCAGAGAGAAGACAGCTCCAAGAACACCATAATAACATCATGTGTCAGAAAGGATGAACAAGACAATCATGGAGTGCACAAGGTGCTTGAGATTGCGTGCAGGATTGCCCTTACAATTTTGGGCAGATGTTGTAGACACTATTGTTTATCTAATAAACAGAGGGCATTCAAGTTCCTTGGATGGTGGTATTCCAGAGGAGGCATGGATAGGTAAAAAGGTAAATTAATCATTTTTAAAGACTTTTGGTTGTGAAGCCTTTCTCCACATTAATAAAGAAAATAGAACAAAGCTTGAGGCAAAATCAAAGAAATGTACCTTAAATATTGGTTATGGTGTTAATCATTTTGGTTATCACTTATATGATTATGAAAATCACAAAATCATTAGGAGAAGAGATGTAATATTTAATGAAAAGGTCTTGTATAAGAATCAATTGTAGGAAAAGAAATAGGAAAATGAAAACAGAGAATACACAGTGCTTGATGATATGACAAAAAAGTGATGGTGCCTTAATATCATCAAGATCAATAGCTAGAACAACAACCACAATAGCAACAAGCACCTCAAACACCTGAAAGTGGTGTTAGAGGATTTACTAGCAGAAGTAGACCCCCTGAACGATACTCTCCTTCATTATATTATGTATTGTTGAATGATTCTGGTGAACCTGAATGTTATGAAGAAGCAGTGTAGGTAGAAACTAGGAAGAAGTGGGAGCAAGCCATGAAAGAAGAGATGGACTCCTTAGCACATAACTAGACTTGGTGTTGGGTGTGGAGCATCATTATTTAGAGGTATTTGTTTCAGCCGGATGTATACCTTAGGAAGTTTGTACACCCCTCCATGCGAAGGGCTGTGGGGGCGACTTGTCTACCCCATGGGGGTTTGGAGGGGCTGATCCGCCCCAGCTAGGGGGTCCAATAGTGCCACTAAAGCTAAAAATAGACGTAAAATTGCCTTGTAAAAGTATAGTAATTTCTAGTCAATCTAGGTTGTTCATTAGGTGGATGATCTGATGGTAGAACTTATGTTTAGTTTAGGATTTTTCTCCCTAGAAGGAAACCCCTCTATTTGTATGAGGGAATTGTATTGAGGTTGTGTAACAGACGTGTATTCTCCGAGCGAGAAACAAAGAGGTGAGACTGTGAGAGAAAAAAGAGGATATTATAGCGGATTTGTTGTAGGTTGTGTCTCTTCATTTTGTTGGATAATAGAAAGGAAGGACTGGCTATTCAGGGTGGACGTAGCCCAAACTAGGTGAACCATGTATATCTGTTTCTCTCTAGTTTTATGCATTTTCTTTGTTCGTATTTATGCAATATTCTATGTGTTCCATTGCTCTATAATATATGATTTTCTAACAACTCGTATCAGAGCCAAAGGTCTATTTGGGTGGCAAAATCGTAGGAGAGAAGGGTTCCTGGTTGGAGTGGGAGCAATCACAGAAGATGGTATGTTTAGGGTCAAGAAATTTAATGGCAAAAACTTCTCGTTGTGGAAGATGCAGATGGAAGATTATCTGTATCAGAAAGATCTCTACCTACCATTGGGCAGAAAAACAAAGATGTCGATGGGTATGATAGATGAAGAATGGAACCTTCTCGATAGAAAGGCACTCCAAATAGAACAATTGTGCCTCACAGCGTCGGTCACCTTTAACATTTTGAAGGAAACAATGAAAAAGGGTTTTAATAAGGTGTTGGAAAAACTATATGAAAAACCGTTAGCATCAAACAAGGTATTTCTTATGAAACAGTTATTTAATATGAAGATGTGAGAAGGTGGATTTGTTGTAGACAATTTAAATGATTTTAATAGTATTACAAGCTAGTTAAGTTCTGTAGGGGTAAATTTTGAAGATGAAGTTAAATCTCTGTTATTCTTGTGCTCATTGCCAGAAAATTGGAATAGTTTAGTAATGGCCATTAGTAACTCTGTTTCTAGATTTAGTACTTTAAAGTTTGATGATGTTGTCGGTGCTATCCTTAGTGAGCAAATGTGACAGAAAAGCTGCAGTGAGACATCAGGTAATGCTTTGAGTGCAGAGTCTAGGGGAAGGAAAATGGAAAGAGGAAAGATCTCAAGATATCATAGTAAATCAAGGAAAGGAAGATCCATGTCCATATCGGGGATAGTGTGCTAGAAATGCAGAAAGGAAGGACACCTAAAGAAAGAATGTAGATATTGAAAGGGAAAAGAAGGAGATGCATAGCAAGAAAACAATCATGATGCCAATGTGACAGGTGAGGTGTTACAAGATGCTTTGATTCTTTCTTTCGAAAATGTTACTGATTCCTAGGTGGTAGACTCAGGGGCCTCATTTCATGCCACACATGATAAGAAATAATTTCATGACTATGTTTAAGGAGATTTTGGACAAGTCCATTTGGGTGATGATAAACCCTATAAAATTGTTGCAATGGGTAAGGTTCTTGTAAAACAGTAGAATGGAAACCAATGGCTACTAAACGAGGTAAGGCATGTTCTAGATCTGAAGAAAAACCTAATTTCAATAGGGAAGTTAGGCGTTGAAGGTTGTGTCACAACTTTCATAGATAAAGCTTGGAAGGTCACTAAAGGAGCCCAGGTAATAGCAAAAGGTGAAAAGGTTGGTTCATTGTATTTATGCAATGGTATTTCTAACTCTATTAATGCTTTAACTTCCAAAGGAGTAGATGCAGCATTATGGCATTATAGGCTCGGACACATGAGAGAGAAGGGGATGAAGATTCTTCACTCACATAATTTGTTTCCAAGTTTGAAGAATGTTGATTTGAACTTCTGTGAGAATTGCATTTATGGAAAATAGAAGAGAGTTAGATTTCTTATAGTTGGGAAAGAAAAGAAGAGCGAAAAATCAGAGCTTGTGCATACAGATGTATGGGGACCCGCTCAGGTATCCTCTCTTGGTGGCTCTCATTATTATGTTACTTTTATTGATGATGCAACTAGAATAACTTGGATTTATTGTATTAAGAATAAATATGATGTATTTGATACTTTCAAGTAATGGAAAGCTTTGGTTGAGATTGAGACAGGAAAGAAATTGAAGTGTCTCACATCAAACAATGGAGGTGAATATTGCAGCAAAGAGTTCGATAGGTACTGTTTAGAGCATGGAATTCGTAGAGAGAAGACAGTTACAAAAACACCACAAGAAAATGGTGTGTCAGAAATGATGAAAAAAACAATCATGGAGCGTGCAAGGTGCATGAGATTGCATGCAGAATTGCCTTTACAATTTTGGGCAGATCTTGTAGATACTGTTGTTTATCTAATAAATAGAGGGTCTTCAAGTTCCTTGGATGGTGGTGTTCTAGAAGAAGCATGTACAGGTGAAAAGGTAAACTACTCCCTTTTAAAGACTTTTGGTTGTGAGGCCTTTGTCCATATGAATAAAGAAAATAGAATAAAGCTTGAGGAAAAATCAAAGAAATGTACCTTTATTGGATATGGTGTTAATGATTTTGGTTATCGCTTATATGATTATGAAAATCACAAAATCATTATAAGCAAAGATGTAATATTCAATGAAAAGGTCTTGTATAAGAATCAGTTGCAGGAAAAGAAACAGGAAAAAGAAAACAAGGAGTACAAAGTTCTTGATGAGATCACTGAAAAAGTAAAGGTGCCTGAAAATAATAATAATCAACAACCACAACAACAACAACCACCACAATAGCAACAGGCACCCCAAACACCTGAAAGTGGTGTTAGAAGATCTACCGGGATAAGTATACCCCCTGAACAATGCTCTCCTTCATTATATTATTTATTGTTGATTGATTTTGGTGAAGCCGAATGTTATGAAGAAGAAATGCAGTTTGAAAGTAGGAAGAAGTGGGAGCTAGTGATGGAAGAAGAGATGGACTGCTTAATGCATAACCAGACTTGGGACTTGGTCAGGTTGCCTATAGGAAATTGAAGAATAAATGGGTTTATAGGCTGAAGGAAGAAGATGGAGGAAAACAAAGGTACAAAGCTAGACTTGTGGTGAAGGGGTTTGCATAGAAGAAAGGTATGGGTTTTGATGAAATATTTTCTCCTGTTGTTAAAATGACTTCAATTAGAACTATTTTAAGTCTAGTAATAGTTGAAGATTTGCATCTTTAGTTGTTAGATGTAAAGACAACCTCTCTCCATGGGGATTTGGAGGAAGAGATATATATGTAGTAGCCACAAGGATATGAGGTGAAAGGGATGGAGAAACTAGTGTGCAGGCTAAAGAAGAGCTTGTATATCTTAAAATAGGCTCCAAAGCAGTGGTATCTAAAATTTGACAAGTTTATGTTTGAGCAAAGTTATACTAGATGTCACTCTGATCATTCTGTTTATCTGAAAAAGCAAAATGATGGCAGCTATATTATATTGTTATTGTATATAGATGACATGCTTGTTGCAGGGTCTAACATGCAGGAAATAAATGTGCTTAAAATAAAATTAGCAAATTCATTTGCAATGAAGGATTTGGGAGCTGTAAAACAAATCCTTGGTATGAGAATAACTAGAGATAGGAAAAATCGCAAATTAACATTGTCTTAGAATGAGTACATACAAAAGGTGTTGAAAAGATTTAATATGCATAATGAAAAACCAGTTAGTACATGTTTTGCTAGCCATTTCAAACTTAGTAAGGAAATGTGCCCAAAGACCCAACAAGACATGGATTATATGTCTAAAGTTCCATGTGCATCAGCAGTTGGAAGCTTAATGTATGCAATGGTCTACACAAGGCCTAATATTGTACATGTAGTGGGAGTTGTAAGTAGGTACATGAACGATCTAGGAAAGGAACATTGGATGGCAGTGAAATGGATTCTCAGATATCTGAAAGGTACCACAAACCAAGCATTATGTTTTGGCGGTTCAAACATTTCTCTACAGGAATATGTTGATGCATATATGGCAAGTGAAAAAGATAACAGGAGGAGCACTACAGGATATGTATTTACTATAGGTGGAACAACTATCATTTGGATTTCAAAAATCCAATGTGTTGTTTCACTTTCAACAACAAAATTAAAGTATGTTGTTGCCACAGAGGCTAGTAAAGAAATGATTTGGTTACAAAGGTTTATGGGTGAAATGGGTAAGAATCATGATATGGGCATGTTATACATTGATAGCCAAAGTGCCATTCATCTTGCAAAGAACTCAGCATTTCATTCCAGGACTAAACACATATAGCTCAAATACCATTTCATACGATCAGTGTTAGAAGATGGAGAGTTGAAGCTGGAAAAGATACACACTAGCCAGAATGCAACAAATATGTTAACAAAAGTAGTAACCAGGGAGAAACTGAGAATAAGCTTAGTTTCAATTGGTCTTCAAGGATGAGGATGAAGATGAGAAACAGTGAGGTCCAAGGAGGAGTCATTTTCCAGCAAATGAAGCAGCGATGGAGTTGCTATTCTCCAAGTGGGAGAGTGTTGGGTGTGAAGCATGATTATTTAGAGGTCTTTGTTTTAGTTGGATGTATACCCCAGGAAGTTTGTACAACCCTCCATGTGGGGGGTGTGAGGGGGACTTGTCCCCCCCGCGAGGGTTCAGGGGGGCTGATCCCCCTTGGCTGGGGAGTCCAGGGACCAAGAGTCCCCTGGCAAGGGTTTCAGGGGTAACACCCCTGAAGCTAGAAATAGATGTAAAATTTCCTTACAAAAGTATAGTAATTTCTAGTCAATCTAGGCCATTCATTAGGTAGATGATCTAACGGTAGAACTTATGTTTAGTTGATGGTTTTTTTCCCTAGAAGGTAACCCCTCTCTTTGTATGAGGGCATTGTATTTAGGCTGTGTAATAGATGTGTATTCTGCAAGTGAGAAACAGAGAGGTGAAACTGTGAGAGAAAACAGAGGATATTACAATGGATCTGCTGTAGGTTTTGTCTCTTCATTTTGCTGGATAATGGAAAGGACGAACTAGTTGTTTGGGGTGGACTTAGCCCAAACTGGCTGAACCATGTATGTCTGTGTCTTTCCAGTTTTATGCGTTTTCTCTGTTTGTATTTATGCAATATTCTATGTGTTCCATTGCTCTATAATATATAATTTTCTAACACTTGGGACTTAGTCAGGTTGTCTGTAGGTAAAACAACATTACATAATAAATGGGTTTACAGGTTGAAGGAAGAAGATGGAGGTAGAAAAAGGTACAAAGCTAGACTTGTGGTGAAGGGGTTTGCATAGAAGAAAGGTATTGATTTTGATGAAATATTTTCTCCTATTGTTAAAATGACTTCAATTAGAACTATTTTAAGTCTAGTAGCAGCTGAAGATTTCCATCTTGAGCAGTTAGATGTAAAGACAACCTTTCTCCATGGGGATTTCGAGGAAGATATATATATGTAATAATGATAAAGATATGAGGTAAAAGGGAAGGAGAAACTAGTGTGCAGGTTGAAGAAGAGCTTGTATGGCTTAAAACAAGCTCTAAGGCAGTGGTATCTAAAATTTGATAGGTTTATGTCTGAACAAGGTTATACTTGATGTCACTCTGATCATTGTGTTTATCTCAAAAGGAAAAATGATTGAAGCTACATTATATTGTTATTGTATGTAGATGACATGCTTGTTGCAGGTTCTAACATGAAGGAAATAAATGTGCTCAAAAGGAATTTGGCAAACTCATTTGCAATGAAGGATTTTGGGTGATGCAAAACAAATCCTTGGTATGAGAATAACGAGAGACAGGAAGAATTGAAAATTAACATTGTCTCAAAGGTTTAATATGAAAAATGCAAAACCAATTGGTATACCTTTGGCTAGCCATTTCAAATTAAGTAAGGAGGTGTGTCCCAAGACTCAGGAAGAAATGGCTCATATGTCTAAAGTTCCATATGCATCAGCAGTTGGAATCTTAATCTATGCAATGGTCTACACAAGGCCTGATATTGCACATGCAGTGGGAGTTGTATGCAAGTACATGAACAATCCAGGAAAGGACATTGGATGGCACTAAAGTGGATTCTCAGGTATTTGGGAGGTACCAAAAATCAAGCATTATGCTTTCGTGGTTCAAACATTGCTCTACAAGAATATGAATGATGCATATATGTCAGGTGACAGAGATAACAAGAGGAGCGCTACAATATATGTATTTACAGTAGGTGGAACAACTGTCAGTTGGGTTTCGAAACAGCAAAGTGTTGTTGAATTCTCAACAACAAAAGCAGAGTATGTTGCTGCTACAGAGGCTAGTAAAGAAACGATTTGGTTGGAAAGGTTTCTAGATGAATTGGGTAAGAAGCAGGAGTTGGGTAGGTTATACAGTGACAGCCAGAGTGCAATACATATTGCAAAGAACTCTGCATTTCATTCCAAGAGTAAACATATATAACTCAAGTAACATTTCATACGATCAGCATTGGAAGATGGACAGTTGAAGTTAGAAAAGATACACACTAGCTAGAATCCTATAGATATGCTAACAAAAGTTGTAACTAGGGAGAAACTGAGAATCTGCTCAGTTTCAATTGGTCTTCAAGTATGATGAAGAAGATGACAAACAACTAGGTCCAACGTGGAGTTATTGTCGAGAAAATGAAGCAGCAGTGGAGTTTCTATAATCAGTATCCAAGGGGGAGATTGTTGGGTGTTGAGCCTGATTATCTTATGTATTCAAAGGTCTCAGCCAGATGTATACCCCACGAAGACTATACACCCCTCCACAAGGGGGGGTGCTAGGGGGGGACTTGTCACCCACGGTAGTGGTTGGGGGCGTGATCCCTCATGGCTGGGGGGTCTGAGGGCTAGTGTTCCCTTGGCGAGGGTTCGGGGGTAGCACCCCTGAAGCTAAAAATAGATGTAAAATTGCCTTGTAAGAGTCTAGTAATTTCTAGTCAATCTGGGTTGTTCATTAGGCGGATGATTTGACAATAGAAGTTATGTTTAACTTAGGGTTGTTTTCCTTAGAAAGCAACCCCTCACTATATATGAGGGAATTGTATTGTGTCTATATATATATATATTCTAAGTGAGGGAGAGAGAGGAGATTGAGAGAAAAGAGGGAGTTACAGTGCATCTGTTGTAGGTTATATCTCTTCAATTCACTGGATAATATAATGGAAGAAGGACTGTTTGTTTCTCCATGGACGTAACCCAAACTGGGTGAACCACGTATATCTGTGTCTCTCTTGTTTTATGTGTTTTCTGGGTCTATATTTCTACAATATTTTATGTGTTCCATTTCTCTGTAATATATAATTTTCTAATATATTTTTTTAATATCAATGATGAAGTTTACAATAGACTGAATTTGAGGGAAAAAAATCTTTGGCAAAATTCCACACTGAGTTCATTTTGACACATGGGCAAGAATTACATATATATTTTACATTGACACCTTCCCCTGTATTCATTTCTCACCCTTGCTAACCATTTACGATGTTACCTCATCTTCAATTGAAGAACATATTCTCTTATATCTCAAAGCCATCAATAACCACCCCTTTTCTACATTATTGGTTGGAGAATGTTGATGATCCACATGATGGTTGTGTGGATTTTAACAATAATTTACCATCTTCACTGTAAAATTCTGCCTTAGTTTAGCCACTGCATATTTTTCTTATCTCGCTTTCTTTGATCTAATTTGGAATGCTAAATTCGTTTACATATTTACTTTAATATCACCCTTTAGGTAGGGTATGCACAATTTTTATTTGTTTCAATAGAAGATAATTGATTTCCTTTCTAAGGCCATTTTATGTATCTGTTCCTACAAAGCTCACGGAAATAGATATATATTTGGCTACAATTTCTTCATAACTAAGGCAATTTCATTGAAACTCAGTCTCGATCAAAATGGATACTGAAGAAGTTGCATTGTCATTGGTTTGAACAAAGAAAGTACCAAATGAATGTCCATCAGTTTGGATTTTGATGCCATTGATGAAACAAATGAACACTTGGTCTAGTTTGTAGACTCCAGTGGGAAATAAATATTTTACATGATTTACACGTTTTTCACAGTGAAGTGTAGAAATTGATTGAAGCTTTTTATCTATCATTAGGCCAATGTGGCCAAATAAATCCTCACCCACATATAACTTTTATTGTCACGTCTTGTTAAGTCATTCAGGAATAATACTAGCAAATTGCAAAGGCTTTTCTATGTTATATGATATATAAAATATGGGAACTTCCCATAAGCCTGCTAAATGAAGTGTTGAAGATATATCCTCCATTAGTTGGAACATAGAACCCCTACAACTTATAGATATTAGAACAAAACCACCTACTTCAACAACCAGCCTTGTAGAGTTTCATATAAGAACAAATTTCTCCCTCTCAATTCTGTAAGAGCTAAAATTGTCTTTAGTTGTTATATTTTCCCTGAAAACAATAGGTTCTTAAAACCTCCTTTATTTAAGTTCCAGAAGCCTATCAACACCATGAATTACACCATCTCTAAGATTCGAACAATGGATTGTTAAAAACCATAAGAAGGATTGCGTGGGGGGTACTAGATGGTAACTAGTTTTCAATCTAGGGGACATGAGGTTGACACATACATAAAAATGGTTTTAGGAAGCAACCCATTACGGACCCCTTCATATCAATAAATCTTGAAAATCATGGAGGTTGTGCTATCAAACCATAGCCCTAGATTTCCAAGTGCCAATATTCACCATTGATTGTTGCAAACAATTTATTGGGCTACTAGTCAACCTAACGATTTAATATTGGCATCATGATAACTTCTATATGGTTTGCATTGATTTAATTTGTAAGGAACCTTGCAATAGCACAATTGCTCTTCTGAACATAATTTCCCCTTATAAGTCTTGGAAAACTGATTTCGTAGAACCGTTGATAAAACAAATTGACCTTCGTTGCCTCACTACTTTAATTGTGTCCTTGACAAGTGGTTGCTCATTTCTTGTATGGGGTATATCCCACATGCGTTAGATAGATGGATACATTGGTGTTTATATGTGGTAGTAACTATGTCTAAATCTTACACGTAGTAAATTTATTATACCCAAATTTTCTCTTTGCCCGGTGCTTGTTGTGTTGGGCTTTGACATGGCTTGTGACTTGGTTGCAAGGTGGATTTTGATGGTGTAGTTTGACAACTTGGAGATTAGGCCCCAAGTCAAATACTTTTATTAAAGGTTTAAATTTTAAGTTTAAATAAATAATTTCATTAAATATATAGCAATAGATCCATCAAATAAATTTGATTTAAAATTTAAAATTATAATTGAAAATAACACAACAATTTATATAAGAATAATTTTTCCATGACAAATTTGCATATGTCTGAGGGATTAGCAAGGGGATAAAGTAGCAAATTTCAAGAATTTTTGTAACATTTTAAAGGGGTTGAAAAATGTTGCAACATCACCTCCATCTGGTGATTGCTTCCCCCTATGATATGCATATAACAAGACCATTGTCCTTGTTTTTGGGTTATGGATTCATGCCAAACCCTCAATCATTGTAACTCGGTTGTAACTTGCAATTAGACCATTAGAAACTCAAACTGATTTATAAAATTTTCTCGATTTCTTTCATATTAGGCTATGGTCATTCCATTAGAAAATCAACCATATGTTAACTGTAATATGTGGAATAGTAACATGTAACCATAGTCCACTGAACTTTTAACACAATGCCATACTAAAGACAAAACTAAAACATTGAAAATCCATTCACTTTCTAAAAACTAAAAAAACGGTACTGAAAATTCATTGTTGAAACTAACTACTAAAAGCAAACAACAAAAAAAATTCCATCGTCGCAATCTATAATTGTTATATTCCAAAAACGACACACTGAAAATTAATTTTTTTGAAATATACTGAAATCCAATTGATTTATTGCAAATCAAATGCTCATAAATGATTTTATTGAAACACCCTACAAAGTAAATTAATCCACATATTATACACACTCCTACATTATTGGACTAACATTTTGCACTGTTAGGTGTAGTCAAACTTCTAGTGTAACCAAATTAAGACTGGATTAACTAATAGACCCCTTTGCATGTGGTTGACAATATGAAAAAAATATACAATATGAACATGAAATTCCATGATTATCGATACTTACAAGTGAAGTTTGAAGAGTGGATTCTCTTTAGACATCTAAGCTTTCTGCTTATTGGTGAATAAAAGAAAAACACATTGTTGAATACCATCATCATTACAATGATTGCACTTATAGTTTCAAACCAAAAAAATCTAGAGCCCATGGAATTGCCAAATAAACAAAGTGGAGCCACCAGGTGATAGGATACACCCAATATTAATTTTCTATTCCTTGTTCACCAACAAAGAATATATCTAATTAATTATTGTTCTCTGAGGGAAAAAATTCTTCATTTCCCTATCCACTAACAAAGATGCCAAATTTTGTGATGTTTCTTGAAGGTAGTCTATTGGCTTAAAAAATGTGCTATGAAACCAATTCAACTAACTTTGGGTTCAAGCTAGCCCTCAAACCAGAGTGGACCCCCTCAAGTGTTATGAAGCTTTGAATGTTGTTCACTATCACTAAACAACATCATATGAAGCATAATGTCTAGATCTATAGGTTTTTTTAGAAGTTGGTTGCTTCAGATTTCCAATCCCTACTTAATAAATAAAGCACTCTCTTTCAAAGGCCTTATCAAAGTGCCAACATTCAACTATGATAGAGTAATATAGCTTGAAATTTCTTGATGGAGGAATGGAGGAGAAATTAGACAATTAAATATCCTCCCTCAATATCTGTTTATCTAATCAAGAGTAGAAGTGTGCAAAAGAATCTTTATAACTAACAACAATACATCTAAGAATTGTTATAGAAGCAACAATCTAATGATTTCTAGGTGACCAATTAAACAAAATTTTCAATATTTTACCGAGTAGAGAACAGAACATTGTGCTAGGTTGTCAAGGAAGTTAACACTCAACCTAGCCCTGCCCAGTAACCTATACAACCAGAAATATATCTAGAAAAATGATATGTAGGAAAAGACATACATATGAAGAAAATCATGTCATTAACTAGAGCGAAGAGCCTTTTATTAAAATTTTATAATAGTAGACTTTAAAAAAAATATCAGGGTTTTTGCATCAGAATCCAACCCTTTTTTTGGATTGAAAATGCATTAAATTGTTTACATAATTCTAGGAACAAAATTATAATAATAAATAAAAAAACAAACTATATTTGAAATGACTGCCATACCTCTTAAGTTGTTGAGCTCCTTCATTAATTCTTTGTCTTTAAATGCTTGATATGTCTCTTTTCTTCCCTATCATATCTCGAATTGATTGTCAAGTGTCATTGCCAATTTTATCCTTTGACTTTAATCCAAAATATTGCATGTTCTTGATCTAAGCCTCGAATTCTAAATAGACTATTGACTAATCGATTCTCTGCTTGAAATATGGAAGCAATCCTTTGGATGCTGATATAATTTCTAGAAATATTGGATCGTATCAGTGTAGATGCTTTGTCACTTGTATTTCAATTTCCAATCATGTCCACATATTTAGTTACATTCAAATCTGGAATTATTCACCAAATGGTTGATTTTATGGCTTGATATACTCAAATGCCTCCTACACATATGCAATTCACTCCTAGAATATTTAACCCCTTCTTAAAACTTAGATCTGATTTGAATTATTCGAGATATGCTCCAAATGATATTTTGCTTTAAAATCGAGGATGTACTTGATTAATGGATCAACTAAGGAACTAACTAAACGAGTCAACATTAGAAGTGAATGCATAAATTAAGTAAAATATAATTTGGAACAAAATATTAATTCACCCCTCCATCAATATTTCTAACAGAAAGGTAGTTTACTAAACACATAATTTAATATTTAATTATTGTTATAATGTGCTAAAATGTGACATATAGGTTATGGCATTGAAAATGCCTCATATCTATGTGAGTTGTCTTTAATGCACTTTTGGAAACTTTTCTTATCTAATTTGTCTAAAATCAGATAGGAATTCATTGAAATCACAAGCGTGATGGGTAAAATTTTCACAATCAAAGTGCCCTAATGGTTTTTCATTGTGCTAAATCCATATATGCAATAAAAAAGCTAGTTATTTCACCTCCTAGATTCCAGAGAAAATCCACCCGCAACTTCAAAAAATCGCATTAAAGACAATTCCATATCTATGTGGGATCGATGCTCTATGTTTGGTGGAGATCATTGACCCATATCATATTTAAACCCCGCGTAATTCTTAGCCCTGTATAATCACTAGAGATTAACCATCAACCTTATATTTAAAAATTAAATATCATGCAAATTAATTTATGATATCATTAATTGTACTATTAATTGTTGTTGAATATAAGGACATGACAAATATTAAACATCATGGACTAAGTTCATGCTTGGCTCACTATCATTACCTCTTGACCATTTCATAAAAAAATGTGATCTTCAATAGACAAGATAAAAAATAATGAAATAATCATTGACTTAGGTGCTTAATATTTTTCGGTTCTTATTATTTTTCCTCATACGATATGTCAATAATATTTTTTATATAAGTCAATAACAAGCCATACAAAATAAAAAATTTGAGTTTTTGTATTTTCAAAATTTTTGTTGAAATATTTATTAATATTATATTTTAAAATTTAGGAAATATTTATTAAAATTAAAAATTTAAATTGCATAATCTAGCTATTTTAAATGTTTCAATATTGTGAAAATTTTTGAATTCATTTATTTATTAAAAACGTATTTCAGAATACCATCTATCATAATATCTGTCTATATCTAACAAAATAATAGTAATATTATTTTATTTGTTGACTTTTTTCACATAAACTGTACCGAGTGGTGGAAAGCAGACTTTTGACATGTAGCCACTAATTATATCATGTCCTCATGTTATATCTAACAAAATAATAGTAATATTATTTTATTTGTTGACTTTTTTCACATAAACTGTACCGAGTGGTGGAAAGCAGACTTTTGACATGTAGCCACTAATTATATCATGTCCTCACCAACCTGAGGGTATTTTGGTCAACACAAACGAAACTCAATTCAATTCCCAAGAGGGTACCGTACATATTATGGGGAAAAACATTGAAGCAATATTTAACACATTTAAATATTGACCATAGATGGTGGAGTTGATTATATATTCAGCCTCGCAATCTTGAGTGAGTAAGAGAGCATCAAATTTGCTGGAATCATCCCCGTAATTAATGAAAATGCAATCATCCCCGTAATTAATGAAAATGCAAATGAGTTTGATTTGAAGTTGAAATTTTATTCGAGTGGATGATGGAAGTTATTTTTACAACA
>APFE030018533.1:63216-75782 GCA_000404065.3 Pinus taeda
ATAAATATAACTTATCTTAAGAAATAAATAAATAAACCATTTGAAATAATAAATCTCATTAAAAAAATATTAATACATATGAACAAATTCAATTTACAATAATTAGAGAATCAATTTAATCTTGAACAAATTTATCGAAGCAACAATAAAAATCAAAGATCTTATGGAAACTGATTGTCGCACATTCCTCTTGCATCAATATGGACACAATTTTCTTGTTCACATTATAGCTACTTTTCATGTGATTTCGTAAACATATGGCCAAAATATTTATTTTCCCTACATCTTTATTGCAATCCTTTAAATTTATCTCTAGATGTCATTTTTAGCTATATCGCTTAGTGTGGCCACTATTGTTGCAATGGTTACATTGCTTAAAAAGATCCACATATTGATGTTTAGTATTTACTATCTTCTTATTATTTTAACCTTTCAAGCTCCAATTCCCCTTCTTAGAAGGTCACTCATGCTCTTTCTACTTCAAACCACTTGGTTTCCATTTATTTTTTCCTATAATTTTCCAATATTCTGCATGTACACATGCTTCGTGCAATGTTCTTAGCTTAAAACACATCCCTTGCTTTATTAGATGGCTATGTAGGTCCCTTAGATATTGGTGGACTGCATATGGGTTTTTGGGAGAGAGAGCTTGCATGATGACTATCCTTCTAAACATAGCAGTGTACTCTTGTATATTATTACCCTATATATGCCTAACATAGTTGTCATAGATCCATTGGCACTCTACGTACGCAATAGGATAAAATTTGAAGTTAGTGATGGTTTCAAACTCTTCCAACCTAGTAACTCATGGATAGCCATCCACCCCAATTCTTTCCTTATGGATTTTTCATTGATTTAGACCATGGCCCTATAAATTTTGTCTGCAAAATGATATATTTTATTCTTCACCTATATGGTGTATGTTAAAAGAAACTTCTAATTATTACAACCAATGATTCAATTTTAATGCATTGGTATCACCTTCGTATGGCTTCATGTTCACTTTTGATAGCATCTCAAACATGAGTATTCATTTCTTAGCTCTTTCCTTAATTTTCTTTTTGGGTCGATATCTCGATTTCCTTTCTGATTTGACCTCTAAATCAGATCCTCCATCTTCTTTGAATCGTCTAAGATTGCTCACTATAGATTCCATGAGGAGGTTCACATTGCCACTAATGTAAGTGACTTACACCGCCAACTTTGCAAGTATCTCTTCCATTAGATCATGGGATTAATATGAATAAACTCATAGGCCATAGCTAAGGCTCTATAAATTTCTTTTTATATTGAATCTTATATCTCATACAACATCCCACAAATACCCGAAAGAAATCTACTCTAATACCAATATGATGCATAAACTATCATGGATATTCCAATGGAATAATTCATGAGAATAAATTTAATGAAATATTGAAATATTTATTGTGAAAGTAAATTCCCTTTAGATTCCATATTTTTGTTTCTTTGCTTTTATGCTTAAATGCATAAACTATCAAAAATGCAAGAAATATAAGACTAACAAAAATACACACATCATCTAGAGTAGACATAAATAGTCCTTATGAAAGCATTATGAGAAAAGACACATCTAGAGCTAAGGAAAATTTAAGGGGCTAATATTTGTAGGAGGACTCAATTTTGAGGATTTTTTCAAAAATATGATTTGTCAATTTCCAATTTTTCTAAAATTATTCTCCAAAGTTTTATAACACAAGATTATTTACCCTAAAAATCACCACAATTTTACAAAGACTATACAAAATCAGTATAAATTTGAATATTTTTACAAAATCATCTCCAAATATTTTATAGTTTTCATATTAGGGAATAGTAAGATTCACCAGGGTTTATGAACTTTAATATAAACTTCCAAACTTAAAAATCTTCCTTGTCTAAGACATGAAACTTCTTTACTTTCTTTTCCTTGCTATGGAAATATAGCAAATGCAATGGAAGAGGTTATATCTATAGAATTAGTTTAGTCATCTATTTTGTAATGATGTTATCGAACCATAACCCCCTCGATTCTCCTCTCTAACATCCCACTACTAGTTATTATGTTCATATATGGAACAAATAAAAATACCATATATCTAACCCCTATATCTCTAAGTACTCTAGTATTTAACATTTCCCGAGAGCCAATTGGGGGTTACATGAAAATGAAAATTGCAAAATGGTTTCTTATAGGATTGTAAGGTTTAAGATAATATTTTATTTTTTCAATTTTTTTTTTTTAAAATTGAAATTAATATTTATTATTTAGTTATTATCTATTGATTAGTTATAATATTAAATATTATAATGATATTGTTTTTAATTATTATTTATTCATAGCATTATTAAAAGAACAATAATAAAATACAACAAAACTATAAATTATTTTATAGAAAATAAAATTGATGAATAAAAAATTATTTAAAGTATTTAATTAATTTAATCTAATCTTTTATAACTCATATGGTGTGATTTAATGTCGCTACATTATATATATATATATATTAAAAATAAATGAATAAACCATTTTAAATAATAAACCTAATTAAAAGATATCAACAAATTCAATACACAATAATTAGAGAATCAATTTAATATTGAACAAAGTTATTGAAACAACACATTCCTCTTGCACCAATATGTACACAATTCTCTTGTTCACATTAGAGCTAATTTTGACATGGTTTTGTAAAAATATGGCCAAAAGGTTCATTTTCCCTACATCCTTATTGCAATCCTTTAAATTTATCTCTAGACATCATTTTTAGCTCTCTCACTTAGTTTGGCCATTAATGTTGCAATGGTTACATTCGTTAATAAGATCCATTTATTGATGTTTCGTATCTACCATCTTCTTATTATTCCACCCTTTCAAGCTCTTAGTCCCCTTCTTAGAAGATCACTCATGCTCTTTCTACTTCAAACCATTCGGCTTCCATTTATGTTTTCCTATAATTTTCCAATATTGTGCATGTACACATGCCACATCTAATGTTCTTAGCCTAAAACACATCCCTTGCATTGTTAGATGGCTATATATATCCCTTAGATATTGGTGGATTTAATATGGGTTTTTGGGAGAGATAGCCTACATGATGACTATCCTTTTGGACTTAGCAGTGTACTCCTGTATACTCTTACCCTACATATGCCTAAATTAGTTCCCCTAGATCTATTGGCCCTCTACATATACAACAGGCTAAAATTGGAACTCGGTGAGGGTTACAAACTCTTCCAACCTAGTAAGTAATGGATAACCATCCACCCCAATTTTTTCCTTATGGACTTTTCATTGATTTAGACCATGGCCCTTCTAATTTGACCTTGAATCGAATCGTCCATCTTCTTCAAAATGTCTAAGAATACTCACTAGAGCATCCATGAGGAGGTTCATATTGCCACTAATGTAAGTGACTTATACTTCCAGCTTTGCAAGTCTCTCTTCCACTATATCATTGGGAATGCTATGAATAAGCTCATAGGCCATAGCTAAGGTTCTTTAACTTTCTTTTAAAATTGATTCCTATATCCCATACAACTTTCCACAAATACTCTAAAGAAAGCTACTCTAATACCAATATGATGCATAACCTATTATGGATATTCGAGTCGAATAATGAATTAGAATACATTTAATAAAATATTGAAATATCTATTGTGGAAGTAAATTCCCTTTAGATTCCAGATTATTTATTTTTTCTTTTTATGCTTAAATGCATAAACATTTAAAATGAAAGTAATATAGGACTAACAAAAGTATACACAACATCCATAGTAGATATAAATATTTGCTATGAAATAATTATGAGAAAAGACACATCTACAACCAACTAAAATTTCAGGGGATAATATTTGTAGGAGGGCACAATTGCCCATACTTTTTCAAAAATATGATTTGTCAATTTCCACTTTTTCTTAAAATGATTCTCCAAAGTTTTACAGTAGAAAATTATTTACCCTAAAAATCACTAGAATTTTATAGAGACTATATAAAATCATTATAAATTTGAATATTTTTACAAAATCATCTCCAAAGATTTTATAGTTTTCATATTAGGGAATTGTAAGATTCGTCAAGATTTATGAACTTTAATATAAACTTCCATCCTTAAAAAATTTATTTTCTAGACCATGAAGTTTCTTCACTTTCTTTTCCTTGGTGTCGAAATATGAAAATATGATGGAAGAGGTTATATCTAAGGAATTAGTTTGGTCATCTATTTTGTAAGGATTTTATTGAACCATAACCCCCTCTATTCTCCTCTCTAACATCCCACTACTAGTTATTATGTCTATCTATGGAAAAAAAATAAAATACCATATATCTAACCTCTATGTCTCTAAGTAATCTAATCTTTAACCTTTCGTGATAGCCAATTGGGGGTTACATGAAAATGAAAAATTCAAAATGGTTTCTTATAGGATTGTAAGGTTTAAGATAAGTATGTAATTTTATTTTTGATACAGGTGGAGATTGGTGGCAAACCGCCTATTCCACATGGACCCCCACCATTGTTTTTTTTGTTTTTGTTTTTGTTTTTTTGTTTTTTGTTTTTGGCTTTTTGTTTTTGTTTTTGTTTTTTTTCTGTTTTTTCTTTTTTGTTTTTGTTTTTGTTTTTTTTTTGTTTTGTTTAGTTTTTTTTGTTTTTATTTTGTTTTGTTTTTTTGTTTTGTTTTTTTGTTTTTTTTGTTTTTTTTGTTTTTTTTTTGTTTTTTTTAGTTTCCTTAATTGTAGCAAAATTTACTATTTTGGCAGTTTTTCGGGTCTTGAACTTCCAAATCCATTTTGAGGCCCTAAACGATGTTTTTTTGGCAATATTCCTACAAGGGATCTCAATGACATCACATTATTAGTTGTAGTCCTTAGAGAAATATTTCTAATGAGGTATCATATGCGTCAAACATAGATAATATGACCAAGCTATGACCCAAGGAAGTTGGCTGTACAACTAACCCCAACAAGCCACATAAACTCTTAGTGTTACATCTCCTCGAGTTAGAATTTTGGCTGTTTAGGGTTTTCTCTTATTTTTCAATAATAAAAATTCCCTTGAACCTCATTGTAACGGAGTTCAGAGGCATGTAGCCACCACATCACTTCTTAGAGATAAGCTACCACCGCTTGAGCTACTCTCATTTCCATTCTGTTTGTAAGCATATTTCTTTATTTGATATTAATGAGAGATAGTATTATTTCTACTCCATCTCTGTATTTATATTTATATCTATAATTTGTTGCGTTCTTGTCTAAATTCAGATTAGTGGCATTAGAGTGGTTTTCTCTTTATTTTTTTTTCTTTGTATGTCACCAATGAGGTCAGGATATAAGGATTTGGGGCTCGAACTGGTCGAAGTTGTGCAAGACTAGCCTTGGAAATCTCTACTCCTTCCCATGGGGAAGAGAAGAAGGACGATGGAGTAGGAGATCCTATCAAAATGTTGCTTGAGGAGGCCCTCTAGAAACAAAAGAGTGTGATGATGGATAACTTTGCCGAGATCCTTCAACGGTTTCCCACCGACAGCGCATCTACATCCAACAGTCACTCCGGAGGCTCAACACCTCTTAAGGTACAAGTAAACTTTGACATTCCCATATTTGAAGGCAAAATAAATGAAAACACAGTAGATAAATGGATCAATCTACTAGAATGATATTTTTTTGTTCATAATTTTTCTAGCCGAGAAATTATTACTTTTTCTCTTCTCGAAATTGCCCCCCATATCAAGGATTGGTGGGAAACCTATTGTGAGCAAAAGGATGAAATTACAACCTCACTATTTTTAGCAGCTCCCACATGGAATTCATTCCAGGATGCCATCAAGGAGTAGTACTACCCTGTCGGGAGCTAGGAGGACAAATACATAAAGTGTACCACGTTGCGGCATGGAAGGGACCAAGATGTGGCAGAGTTTACCAATGTGTTTCCCCTTCGCACAAAGTTGGGAATCAAATATTCTAAGAAATATTTGGTATTCAAGTACTGCGATTGCCTACATAGATACATCTAGGACGAGATGGAGTTCCTGGACATCTCCTCGCTCAACCTGACATACCGATACACTGTCATGATTGAGGAGAAGTTTAGACAGAAGAAGTGAGACTTTGGATCTGTGAATCCGAAGTAAGGGAAAGGCGCCCCCAAACCGCATAATAAAGGACAAAGCCAAGGTGGGACGGCCCATGAAAACCCACCAAGAGCACAAGAAAAGTACAACACTATGAAGCCGAAGAACACGGGAAACTGGTGTGAGTTCCATAAGAGCTCCACCCACAACACAAGTGAGTGTCGGGCCAAGTAGTCACTAGTGGTCAAACTGAAGGCTTCAGAATCAAATGCATGTTTCAACTCTGAGTCAGAACCTGACAAGAGGAATGACAAAGGGAAGTAGATTATTGATCCGGAGCCCAACACCACTATTGCCACCAATAAGATCCAGAAGGAGGAATCCGAAGATCTAGAGGAGGAGGAACAACTCTTCCACTCCCAGATGTTAGTAAAGGGTTCCCCGATATAGTTCATTGTCGATAGTGAGATCCAAAAGAGCCTCATTGTAGCAAAGGTCATGAAGCAACTGGGCTTAGTGACCACAACACATGTAGAACTGTACACCGTCAGGTGGCTTCACCAAGGACGAGATCTACACATAAGCCAACAATTTCACCTTCCATACAACATCAAGCCCTTCAAGGATGAGGTATTAAGTGACATTGCTCCCCTTGATGTTTGTGATGTATTATTAGTACAACCATACTTGTGGAAGCAACATGTTGTGTATGAGTCAAGGCCTCGCGCTGTTATTGTTACATTGGGAAATAAGTTGTACAGGATATCAGAGGTAGCACTGCCTACCACCATCTCTCTATTTACTGTAAACAATGCAGTGATCTCATTTCAAAAATTGGGAAATTTGATTTCTTGGTGATATGCCATCAAAGAAAGGAGAATATGGTGGCAATGGCCTCTAGACAGGGACCCTCCACATGAGAACAATAAATGGACAAGGTCGTGGAGGAGTAGAAGAATGTCTTCACCTCCCCCACAGGAGTGCCTCTACACTATGAAGTGAAGCACTACATCGATCTAACCATAGGTGCACCATTAGCCTATGGACCAATATATTGATGCTCCATTTTGGAGAAAGATGAAATCAAGAAGAAAATTCAAGAGCTGCTACAGAAAGGTCACATTCGGCTGAGTTCATCACCCTGTGGGAGCCCGATCATGTTGTTACTCAAGAAGGATGAGATTTGGAGACTCTGTATTGACTATTGGGTGCTGCACAAGATCACTGTTTGGAATAGGTACCTGATCCCATGGATTGGTGACATTTTGGACCAACTCAAAGGGGGAAAATATTTCAACAAGATCGACTTGAAGTCCATATATCACCAGGTACGAATCAAACTGTACGATGTGTGGAAGACTATCTTCAAAGCCAAGGAGGGCCTTTTTGAATGGTTGGTTATGCCTTTCAGGTTGATGAATGCTCCTACAATCTTCATGAAGCTTATGGATGACATATTGTGGCCATTCACTAACTCATTTGTAGTGGTATACTTGAATGACATACTGATCTTTAGCCAGAGTTGGGAAGAGCACCTACACCACTTCTAAAAGTTTCTCCAAACACTATGACAACACAATTTGTGTGTCAATTTAGAGAAATCCACTTCTGGCATGACCGATGTTCAGTATCTGGGATACATTATTGATGAACGAGGGGTGCATGTGGATCCAACCAAGATCCAATTCATTCAGGATTAGCTAGCCCGAACCACTCGGATGGAGCTCTGCAGCTTTCTGGGTCTTTCCAATTTCTACCACAGGTTTGTGTCGGGGTTCTCTTATATCACTTTGCTTTTGTCTAGTCACCAAAGGAGTGAAAGAAAAATTAGTTTGGTCTGAATCTCAACAGAAGGCATTCATAGAGTTGAAGCATCACCTCTACTCTACACCAATTCTCACATTACTAGAATTACAACTATCATTTGAGATCAAGACAAATTCCTCTGACTATGCTATTGGGGTAGTCCTTAGTGAACAAGGGCATCCAATGGCATATCATAGTGAGACACTTTCAGACGCAGTCCAGAAGTATCCCACTTATGACAAAGATATGTATCCTATTGTACAGGCCTGCCGACAATGGAAGCATTACATTTTAGGGAAGAAAATGGTCGTCCACATAGACGACCAACCCGTACAGTTCATACAGACATAAGGGAAGTTGCAGAATGATCACCATCAAAAGTGATCCACATACCTCCAACAATTCCATTTGAATATCAAGTACAAGAAAGGAAGAACAAATAATGTTCTAGACTTCCTCAGTCAACCACCGATCATGGCATTAACCATCGTGCATAGATATTGTGGGAACGAGACTTCTGATTAGACACTTCTATACAAAAACAACACAGAATTTGGCTACACATACCATACGCTCTTGGAGGATCAGAAAGTTCTATATTTTCACCATGAGGATGCTTTGTTATGCCACCTGGGACACTTTTGTGTTCCTTCAAGTGAGCATGCGAAGATGATTTAGGAAGCACACTAGAGTCAGGCCGATGAGCATTTTAAGGTCGCGAAAATAGTGGAAGTACTGAAAAAGTATTTATATTAGCCGAATCTTCGAGAGGATGTCAAGAAGTACATTAGATCATGCACTACCTATGCCATTTCTAAACCGACGATCATGAAGAAAGGTCTCTATACTCCACTTCCTACCCCTAGTTGACCTTGGGAATCCATCTCCATGGATTACATATCAGGCCTTAATTCTACTGAGCATGGCAATGACTGTTTTTTGTGGTCATCGACAGATTCTCAAAGATGGCCATTATGGCGGCTTGAAAGAAGAGAATCACAGTAGAAGCCACTACTAAACTCTTCTTTGAATGGGTGTGGGTACATTTTGGGATCTCATAGTTTATCATCTCAGATCGGGACAACAGGTTCCTTAGTACATTTGGGTCTAGTCTTTGGTCGATGTTGGACACTAAGCTCACTAAGTACACAACTTTCCATCCCCAAAGTGATGGCCAGACAAAGGTCATCAATAGGATGATTGTACACATTCTGCACATGTACAACTCAAAGCATCCATGCACATGGGATGAGAGCCTCCACTATGTCCAACACAGCTACAACCGGGCTCTCCACAACTCAACTTGCCACAACCCTTTTTAGGTTTGCTTGGGATTCCAGCCACTATGTCCCATTGATGTGGCCATCCCATTTCCAGTGACTAATGCAGATTTGGCTCATGTCTAGTCCAAAGCTGACAAGGAAAATAGCTCCATTGAGCACATTCAACACATCTACCAATAGGTCCATGACATATTGGACAAATCCATTGCTAAGTACAAGTAGCGGCATGATCAACATCGGGTGCCACACAAGTTCCATGTGGGTGACAGGGTTTGGCTACATCTGTAGAAGTAGCGCCTCGCTATGCCTCAATACAAGATTAATCCTCTTCAATATGGTCCATACACCATCACTGAGGGTGTGGAAGATAATGCTTTTGAGCTCAGTATTCCCCCATTCCTTAGCCTTGATCCAGACTTAAACAGGAATGCAAAATATTACATAGGTAACCATAAACACAGATATGCAGTGGAAATAATACTTCATTTCATTAATGTAAAACACTTAAATATGCTTACAAACCATAATGGAAATAAACCAGCTAGGGCGACGGTAGCTTATCTCTAAGAAGAGATGTGGTGGCTACATGCCTTTGAACTATGTTCCAATGAGGCTTGAAGGCCAATTTATTGTTGAGAAACAATGGAAAACCCTTAACATTCCAAAACCTAACCCTAGAAGATGAAACGCCAAACTGTGGGCCCCGCTAGGGTAAATTGGTACATCAACTTCCTGGGGGTCGTAACTTTGGCATACAATCTCTGTTTGACGCGTACAATAGCTCGTTAGAAAGATCTATCCGAGCACTGCCACTTTGGGAAGGGAAACATAGGTCCATCGATCGATGTTGCCCCCAGATTTCCCAAGAAACGTCGTTTAGGGCCTCAAAACGGCTCCGGAAGTTCAGGACTCGAAAAACTGCTAAAAATAGTAAGTTGTGCTACCATTAACAAAACTGAAAATGCTGAGAGAAATAATGGTGGGGGTCCAAGTGGACTTGGCAGGTGGCCACCAAGATCCACCTGGATCATTCCTCCCCGCTTAGGAAGCAATGGTCCCCATTGCGTTGAGTTCCTCCATGAGATGAGGAAACTTTTGTTGAACTTGGTCCCTGGTGAGCCACTTGCCCTAGTGAAGGAGTTGGCATGCTTTGACAACTCGATACAATTGGATATTATTTTGGCGAGTGTTCTTGATCTATGTGTCCATGGTCTGATCAGTTGCAGCTTGTTCCATGTAATCTGGATTTAATTCTGTGGGTGTGATCTATTTTGTAATGTCGGATGTGTCTAGCAATGGTGGAAAGTATGGCTGAAGGTGGTCCACGTTGAACACTGGGTGCAGGCAAAGGAATGGGGGAATGTTGAGCTCAAATGCATTGTCTCCCACAACCTTAGTAATGGTGTAAGGACCATATTGGAGTGGTCTCAGTTTCTGATAGGCTTCAGTAAGGTGTTCCTTTTGCAAATGCAACCAAAATTTGTCACCCACCTGAAATTTGTGTGGCACCCGATGTTGATCGTGTTGCTGGTTGTACTTGGCATTTGATTTCTCCAGAATGTCATGGACCTGCTGGCGAATATGTTGGATGTGCTCAATGAAGCTAGCTACCTTGTCTATTTCGGACTGGACATGAGTCGAATCGCTATGAGTAGCTGCAAGTGGCATGGACACATCAATGGGGCATAGTGGATGGAATCCTAAGCCCACTTGAAAAGGGCTATGGCGAGTCGAGTTGTGAAGAGCTCAGTTGTAGCTGTGCTGAACATAAGGGAGGCTCTCATCCCATGTGCGTGGATGCTTTGAGTTGTACATGCGCAGAATATGCACAATCATCCTATTGAAAACCTTTGTCTAGCCATCAGTTTAAGGATGGAAGGTTGTGGACTTAGCGAGTTTGGTGTCCAACTTTGACCAGAGACTAAACCAAAATGTACTGAGGAACCGACTATACCAATCTGAGATGATAGACTGTGGGATCCCAAAGTGTACCCACACTTATTCAAAGAAGAGTTTAGGAGTGGCTTCTATTGTGATATTCTTCTTGTAGGCTGCCATAACGACCATCTTCAAGAACCTGTCGACGACCACAAAAACATAGTCATTTCCATGCTTAGTGGAGGGAGGGCCTAACATGTAATCCATGGAGATGGATTCCCAAGGTTGACTAGGGGTAGGTAGTGGGGCATAGAGGCCTTGCGTTTTGATGGTCGGTTTGGCAATGGCACAGGTAGTACATCATCTAATATACTTCCCAACATCCTGTCGAAGATTCGGCCAGTAGAAATATTTTTGTAGCACTGCCATCGTTTTCTCAACCCTGAAATGCCTGGCAGCCCGGCTGTAGTGTGCTTCTCAAATCATCTTGGCATGCTCGCTTGAAGGAACACAAAGGTGACCTAGGTGGCATAACAAGGCATCCTGGAGGTGAAAATCTAGAATATGCCGACCCTCCAAGAGTGTCTCGTATTTGTGGCCGAATTCTGGGTCGCTTTTGTATAGAAGTGGGAAATCAAAAGTCGCGTGCCCACAAGAGTTGAGCACGGTGGTTAACGCCATGATCGGTGGTGGACTGAGGCAATCTGCAACATTATAGGTGTTGCACTTCTTATACTTGATATTCAAGTGGAACAGTTGCAGGTATGTTGACCACTTCTGATGGTGATCATTCTACAATTTCCCTTGGGTCTGTATGAACTGAAGAGGTCGGTGGTTTGTGTCGATGACCGTTTCCTTCCCCAAAATGTAATGCTTCCATTGTCGACGGGCCTGCACAATGCAAAACATCTATTTATCATAAGTGGGATACTTCCCGACTGTGTTGAGTAAGGACTGCCCCAATAGCATAGTCAAAGGCATCTGTCTCGACCTCAAATGGTTGTTGCAAATCTGGTAACCCGAGCACTCGTGCTATGCGGAGGTGATCTTTCAACTTTATGAATGCCTTTTGTTGAGATTCAGACCAAAATAATTTTTCTTTCGCTCCTCCCTTGGTGACTTGACTCAAGGGCCAAGTGGTATGAGAAAACCCCAACACAAACCTGTGGTAGAAGTTTGCAAGACATAGAAAGCTGCGAGCTCTGTTAGAGTGGTTGGAGATGGCCAATCCCGAATGACTTGGATCTTGGCTGGATCCACATGCACCCCCTGTTCATCAATAATGTATCCCAGATACTGAACCTGGGTCATGCAAAAGTGCATTTCTCCAAATTGGCACATAACTTGTGTTGCCGCAGTGTTTGGAGAACTTGTCGGATGTGGTGGAGGTGCTCTTCCCAACTCTGACTGAAGATCAAGATGTCATCCAAGTATACCACTACAAATTAGTTGGTGAATGGCCGCAAGATGTCATCCATTAGCCTCATGAAGGTTGCAGGAGCATTCGTCAACCCGAAAGGCATAACC
>APFE030018533.1:77912-97814 GCA_000404065.3 Pinus taeda
ATCTGGGAGTGGAAGAGATGCTCCTCCTCCTTTGGATCTTCAGGTTCATTTTTCTAGATCTTGGTGGTAGCAACAGTGGCGTTGGGATCCACATGAATGATCTGCTTCCCTTTGTCATTCCCCTTGTTGGGTTCTAACTCAGAGTCAAAACATGCATCTGATTCTGAAACCTTTAGTTCAGCCACTAGTGACTGCTTGGCCCGACACTCACTTGTGTTGTGAGTGGAGCTCTTATGGAACTCACACCATTTTCCCGTGTCCTTTTTCAGCTTCGCGGTGTTTTTCTTTTCTTGTAGCTTTAGCGGGTTATCTTGGGTTTCCCTGTAGTGGATTTGTCCTTTGTTTTGTGCTTTAGGGGCTCCTTTCCCTTGCTTTCGATTCACAGATCCAAAGTCTCACTTCTTTTGTTTAAACTTCTACTTGACCTTGACAACATATCGTTATGTTGTGCTGAGCGAGGAGATGTTCAAGAATTCTATTTCTTCCTGGATGTACTTGTGCAAGCAGCCACAGTATTTGAGTATCAAATGCTTCTCCAAATCCTTGATACCCAACTTTGTGCGAAGGGTATAGAAAAGATTGGTGAACTTCGGCACGTCTTAGTCCCTTCCATGCCGCAACGTGGTCCACTTTATGTATTCATCCTCATAGCTTCTGACAGGGTAGTACTGCACCTTGATGGGATCCTGGAACGAATTCCAGGAGGGTGTGGCTGAAAATAATGAGCCGGTACTTTCATCCTTCTGCTCAGAGTAGGTTTCCCACCAGTCCTTGACGTGGGGGGCTGCTTTGAGAAGAAAAAAAACAATCTTTTCCCGTCATGATAATTCATGAAAAGAAAAATAACCCTCTAGTAGATTTAACCATTTATCTACGGCATCGGTTTCTATCCGAAACTCGAATATGGGGATTTCAAAATTAACTTGTATCTTAAAAGGTGTGGCATTTCCAGAGTAGCTGCTGGAAGCCAATGTGTCGTTTATAGGTAGCCGTTGAAGGATATGGGCAAAGCTATCCATCATCACGTTCCATTGTCGCTCGAGGGCTTCTTCGAGCAAGATTTTGATAGGATCTCCTACCCCCTCATCTTTCTTCTCATCTGTCGTGGGAGGCCATCGGGATTTTCTAGGCTAGTCTTGCAAAGGTTCGACCTGTTCAAGCCCTAACTCCTTATATCATGACCTCGCTGGGGATATGGAAAGAAAAACAAAGAAAAAGCAGACTGCTCTGATACCACTGATCCAGAATTAAACAGTAATGCAACAAATTACAAAGGTAATCATAAACATAGATATGCAGTGGAAATAATACTTCATTTCATTAATGTAAAATACTGAAATATGCTTACAAATAGTAATGGAAATAAACCAACTAGGGCAATGGTAGCTTATCTCTGAGAAGAGATGTGGTGGCTACATGCCTTTGAACTGTGTTACAATGAGGCTCGAAGGCCTATTTATTGTTAAGAAACAATGGAAACCCCTTAACAGTCCAAAACCTAACCCTAGAAGATGAAATGCCAAATTGTGGGCCCTGTTTGGGTAAATTGGTACATCGACTTCCCGGGGTCGTAACTTTGGCATACAATCTTTGTTTGATGTGTACAATAGCTTGTTAGAAAGATCTATCTAAACACTACCACTTTGGGAAGGGAAACATCAGTTCATGGACACATGTTGCCCCCAGATTTCCCAAAAAAACATTCTTTAGGGCCTCAAAACAGCTCCGGAAGTTCAGGACCCGAAAAACTGCTAAAAATAGTAAGTTGTGCTACCATTAAGGAAACTGAAAATGCTGAGAGAAACAATGGTGGGGGTCTAGGTGGACTTGGCAGGTGGCCACCAAGATCCACCTGGATCAAGCCTGGACCCAATGTTCAATGTGGACCGCCTTCAACCATACTTTCGACCATTACTGGATACATCTGACATTGCAGAACAACTGACACCATCATAGTTAAATCGACACTGCATGGAACAAGATGCAATTGATCGAATCATGGACACACAGATCAAGAACACTCATTAACAGAATATCCAAATGTATCGATTTGTCAAAGTCATCCAACTCCTGCACCAAGGAAGTTCAAAGGCATGTCCATTGTATACTCTGCAACATTAGAGTTTGAATGAGTCTTGCGTCTATCAACCTCTCTGTGTTTCAACAGCGTGAACAGCTGCCGTTCCATTGAGATTTTACAGTGAAACCATGGGAGGAAGATCGATTCGGAGAGAACCGCAAGTGTTAATAGTCTCTGCTACTGCCCGGGAAATCCTGGCAAGAGCAGGGTGGCTGACTTATCTCAACTGCTTGAAGGAGTCTAACGAAACTGCGGCAATTGAATTCTTGCAGAACTTGCAAGAGGATCACTCCACAGTGAGGGGGAGACGCATAGCAATCACCAACAACATAATCACAGAAGTCTCGGGACTGCCAGCCACTGGACTTGTATGGACGTTAAAGAATGAGAGATTGCAGAAGATTATAGAAATCTTCTAGGATGAAGGCTAGAGCCTGACAATTCAAGGAAAGGGGGTTCTACCAGCAGCACTAGGGGAGCCATGGGCGGAATTGGCGAAGACCATTCAAAGCTACATCACCTGTGAGGGCAGAAAAGATGTGGTAAGACCACGACATCTTAAAATCTTAGCTATACTAAAAAAAAAATGCTCTATAAATTTACCTGCATTTTTGAATTCATTACTTCATGACGTTGGACAGAGCATAAAAAAGGCACAACATGTAGAGTCAATTGTTAGTCATCATGAGTTGATTCGGTTAATAGTCAGCCATAGTCTCACCCAGTAGCAGAGCAGTTGGGAAGAGCTAATTTCCATGATAAATGGGGGATTGACCACACCATCCCCAAAACGTAAGCATGCCACCTGTTATCACCAAAATAGGTCCCTGATTAGGCTACTGATCACACTATCTCAGTGTAACTATTTCAAACCAAGCTTTTGGATGAGGCTTAGCCTCCTCAACATGAGAGGGCTCTCTCAAGGGTTAATGATATTGATTAATGATAATATAGATGGTTAACTCTATCTTGGTTTTGTGTGTTTGTAGGTTGAAAAGATGAAGGCTTGCTACCATTGGGCTATGGAGTCAACAAGTCAATAAATTTACTGGCAAGGTTTCTTAACATGACAGCTGAGACAAATAAGGTTCTTAAACAAAGACAATTCACTCAATAACATAGGTCAAAAGAGTCATTCCATTACTAAAGGAATTCAGAGCATAGGGTTATGATTTCTGAGTAATAGTAATGAAATCTACTACTGATGGCTCAAAGGTGGTTTACTCACAAGATTCTGGAAGAACACAGTGATCTCATTACTAAAGGAAGTCAGAGCATAAGGTTATGAGTTCTAAGTAATAGCAATGAGATCTACTGCTCAGCACAATCACTACATTACTAAACGAAATCAAAGCACATGGTAGTGAATTTTGAATAATAGCAATGTGATCTAGTGCCGGTGGTTCAAATATAAAACACAATCATCTTATTGTTAAAGGAAGTTAGAGCATTAGATTATGAATTTTGAGTATTAACAATAAGATCTACTGCAAGTAATTAAAATAACATATACATCAAGAAAGGATTGAACTCTATCAAACTCAGTTTTGTTCAAGAAAACCTTTCTGCATTACCGATTGTATTCCTTCACATAAAGCAGCAGCTAGGCCAAAAATCTCCAACCCTTTGTGCATTACATATTCTCCAATATATCGAGCTCTTTACATAACTGAGATTCCTCCTCTAGCATGATGGGAATTCGAATTCATCCTACTATGACACCTATTGATACTTAAAAGTAACTATTAAATGCAAATGACAGCTAACTAGCAGTCCTAGAGACCTAATACAACTAGGAGTGTAACTCCTTATTATGATTACAACAACCTTATCTAAAAATTTAAAGCATTATTTGAAAATTTTCAACCTCAAGAAGTTTAATTTGATGAAGCCTCCCATGTTGTCACCTGACTGTTGATGACAAACCCTAGAAATTAGGGAACATGTTTCCCTGTTTTTAGGTTTAGGATCCTTGAAAATGGCACGTGGGAAAGAGCCTTTATCTCCTCATCCATGACCGATTTTTCAAAACTGAAGGAGGTTTTTGTATTCCATGATGTCTAGAACAAAAACCTCTCTTGGGTGTTTAAAAAAATTCTCCAGTTGTCCAGAATCTGTCCTTGAAAAACACGTGTAAAACAGGAAAAATCCGTTTTCGGAAATTAGGGTCTCAATGAAAGCTTAGTATCTCCCAACTAAAAACACTTATGAGGAAAACGAGATAGACTATTGTAACTGGATAGTTTATGAAGAGAAACCTCCCTCATAATTCCAAAATACATTTTCCTGTAACCAGAAACTGCTCTTGAAAAACACTGCTAAAACCAAAAGACAAAACTTGACTTTCAGCAGTTTCGTAGCGCAAGTTTAACCATAAATTCCTCCCACCTTAGAATGAATTTGAATGAACTGAAAGAGATTTTTTTATTTTAGCATGTTAGGAAGCCGAACCTCTTTTAGTTTTCAAAATTGAATTCTCAGCTACTCGGGAAACCTTCTGGAAGTTAACTAGTAAAAGCAGAAAACATAGTTTTTTATGCTGAAACAGGCTGCTTCTGGGGTTTCGTAGCGCGCTACAAAAACTCCTAGTTCAGTGATTTTGTAGTGCAAAACATGATTTTCACACTGTCTACACTACGAAAACATGGATTTGTAGCTAGTTTCAAATTTTTTTCAAATGGCTAAACACATGACTTTCAAAACATGATATGGGACTAGTGATGGGCAAGAATGGAGTGTTGACCCTATTTGACCATACCAACAAGACTTGTTTCTATATCTTAGACTCTAAAACAACCATAGAAAGACTAAACCAAGAATAACATAAACTCTTTGGAATCAAACTGATGTCAAAACACATGGCGAGGCTTTTAGGACATGGAATGAGGTTGTGAAACCCTTTTTTGGAAAAGAGAATGACACTTATTAAGATGAGATGACTCAAAACCTATAAGACTATGACTAGAAACAAGGTAACCTTTCCAAAGCTTAGAAACAAAAATTTTTGGGTGATAACACCACCAGTACACCCAAACGTCCAGAAAAATGGAAACATGTCAACAGTACACCCAAGCGTCCAGAAAAACGCAGGAAATTGACAAAGCGTAAACAGGCCACCAACACACCTAAGCGACTAGAAAAACACAAGAAATCGGTCCGGCTAGCACGGCTACGAGGGGGGCTGGAGAATCCCTAAGAAAGCACCAGCCAGCCAGTAGAAATAAAAGATGAGCATCCCCCATGGCCAGAAGAGGAAGAAAATAAGAAAGAAATGCAGGAAGAGGAGGCAGAGCAATCTGAAGAAGAAGAAGAAGAAAAAGAAGAGGAGGTAGAGAAATCTGAAGAAGAAGAAGAAGAAAAAGAAGAAGAGGCAGAGCGATCTGAAGAAGAAGAAGAAGAAAAAGAGGAAGAAGCAGAGCAATCTGAAGAAGAAGAAGACAAAGAAGAAGAAGTTGAGCAATCCCAGCAGGGGGAGGAAATGGGATAGTAGAAAGGTAGCCCATTGCAGGACTCATTGGGAGAAGATGAATTGGCCTAAGTTTTGGCCAATATGGGAGAATATGGCCAACTTTCCAATCCATCCAGCCTGCATGCCGAAGAAAAACCGCATGAGAAAAATGCACCTGATGAATCACATGCAAAGGAGGCAGAAGAAGAGAATCTGCCTGTTCATGATGAAATGATGAAAGGAGATGCTAAACAGGAACAATCCGTTCCTAACCAAAAGACACCAGAAGAAATTTCGAAGGAAATAAGGGCAGAAAAAGAGGTCGCCAAGAAATAACAGAACCAATTAGGGTTCTTCCCCCGAAACAGCCACAACAAAAAAGTGAAGAAACACCATAGGAAGAAAATCAGGAAATTAGTCACAGTCCAGGCCGTAGTGAACAACCTACTGTTCCTTCTAAGGAAATTGCGGAAATTAGGGAATTGTGAAAGGAACAACAGAGATTATTGAACATAATAGTCCAGCTCCACCAGAAAATTAGGATTCTAAAAGCAAGGCAAAGGGTAAAAAGGACTTTAGGAAGAAAAAATGTGGCCCCTCCAGCAAAACGCCTCAAGGCAAAGGGGCGGAGGACCAGAATCCATCTTGTTGCTCAAAACCCTGTTGAAAGCCAAGTTGTTGTTCCAAATGATGCTAAGAAACATATTGCTATTCCAATTGAAAAGGAACATAAATGGACTGATATTCATGTTAAGATAGAAATGGATGAGATGTTGACCCGTGATAAGGAAATTCAGATGGAGGCACCATTTCTGGAGTGATACGTGTTATGAACTCAAAGCAATGCAATAGGAAATTTCAAGTAAAAATCTCAGCCTCCACTGCCACATGGAAAAGAGATCCAAAAACGGTAACCCTACAAAAGGATTTGAAGCAAGCCCAGCAGGAAGCAGAAAGGCTTAGAGAGCAAACGATCCCTCAAGAAAAGTATGAAGAGCTACAACAGCAGCTTAGGAACATCAATCTATCTGAAATCCATGCCTTTGAAGGGTGGCAAAGGGAACAAGAGAAAGTCACAAAGGTAACTCGTAGGTTAGATGTAGCTATCAAGTAGATGGATACCTTATGTTCTTTATACAATGACGTCCTAGCATGTAGAGCCCCTGGTAAGAATTATGCCTTGTTTTTAATGGAAAGATATTTGCAATTGAAAATAAAGGCTGTTAAAGGAGGTGCTCCCATACAAATTAACACCATCAATGATTTTATAAATTGTTGTAAGCATTATGGGGTAAAAGCTCAGAGACTATGGTTTGAGTTTTATTTACATAACCTTGTACTAGAACAGGGGACCAAGCTTAACCCTGGCCCTTCTGTTGGGGATATCCAATTATAGGCATTTATTCATTTGAGGTTAATCAAATTAAATGGCTCAAAGCCTATAATGCTTTCCAAAGACAAGAAAATAGATTAGATTTATGGATAAGAGCTGAACCTAGGGATCCAGTACAGTTATGGAGAAAACATAGAAACCTCATGAAGACTTGAGGTGTAATTGAAGCATTAGGACCCATGCATGAGGCAATCATTCAACAGGGATTAGAATACTTTTTCTCTATCAAAGACCCTGCCATTGATGCAGCTAAATTTCGGTATCAAATCTCTAATCCAAATATCCAGCTCAGGGAACCATTTAAGTATGAGAATTTTAAATTAGCTGCCAACCGCTTGCACCTTTATGGTGAAACTGTTTTGAGAGCAGGGCCATGCTGGTTAGGATATAGGTTCCAGAGTCCAATTATTTGGCACCCTGCACCCAGATACCAAGCCCTGTATGAGATGACTGAGGGTCAGACATGCCATTTCTTTGAATACCTAGTTACGCATCATGGCTGTAGGCCTTCACATGAGATTCCATCTCCAGCCTACTCACTCACTGCCTTACACGTCAACTACAATGTTTTCATGAGGGCATGAAAAAGGGTAAGCAGGGGGGTGTGTGGAGTACTAAAGAAGGTATGTTTTTGGTGATTATTTCAGCGTCTTTTCATTAGAATTTACAAACCTTTTTGCATCACGAAATCAGAAAATGATAAAGAATTATAATAAAACATGTGAGATTAATATGCAAGATGAAAACGCTGACAATTGTCATTTCCTTATGCAGGACGAAGGAAAAACGCGAAGTTGTCGTTCCAAAGGAAAATACAAGCATGAGTTGACCATTGTCCCTTCGACGGGAGACCGTATGCAAACAAGATCAAAGTGAATCAGCCTGAGAAAGGAAGTGGAGATATCATCTCGGCGTAGGAAAGGAAAGAAATGACTGAAGACTAATGGTTCAGTGAATCCCTCAGGATCCTTGATCTTGAGGGATTGTTGTTTTATCTATTTCTACACTTAGATATCTCCGCCGCCACCCTTATAAGAGGGGCAACACTGTTAGCTCGGTAGGGAGGAGAGAGTTAGATGTTGTTATGCGTTTATGTAATTTCTGTTAAGATCAAAACTGTGATCGTCGAATCTCGTTAAGAACTGCTCTACTGTAATTTTACTTTATGCATTAATATAAATTTGGTTACTATTTCATATTTGAGGATAGAATAACTTCAAGCAGTGTACACATGGAGGCTAAGGGCCTGGCCCTGGAGGACACTTGCTCTTGTATCATTACGCTTGGTTTTTTCGTGGTTTTCTTATCGAGGTGATTTGGTAATCTGATCTGTTTTGTAAGTTTACATCACATGCTCTGTTATGCTTAAATTACTAAGGTTTCTGAAGATAGAATTATTGTATTGACTCTGCATCATATTACTGTTCTTTTAGGTGTTGATATAATACTGCTAGTCTTTACAGAATACTGTTGTTGTTCCATTACAGAGCCTTTGTGCTGTGCACTTGTTCATTAACATTACAAAATTCATCTTGGAAGTTCTGTTCTTTGTGATTGTTGGATTCATGAATAATGTTGTTCTATCTTGAAATGCAGTCGTATTCTTTCTAACTGACGTGATAACTGGATTAGATTACTATTTAAGGTGTTGTGTAGATTTATGGTTTTCAAGCGCTATTCCATAATTTATCAGTAATCAGTGTTATTCCATTTGTGTGTGTTATTCCATCTGCCCTTAAAGAGCAAAGGATTTCCATTTGATTCCTGTAGAGTGAAATTAATGCATTTGACCTGATAGACTAAGATGTTACTCTTTGTTAAAATTAGTTTTTGTTCCATTTTAGACTTGTTGTTCCATTTCAAACTTGTTGTTCCATTTCAGATTTGTTATTCATCTATGCATCATTGGATAATAAACATGAAGATCATCAGGAATCTATCATTGAGATGGATGGTAAGATTTGTGATCAAGTTATTTCTATTTTGATTAACCTTGGATCTAACTATAGCTATGCTAGTCCTAACTTGGTGGATAAGCATGGTTTGAGTAAGGATTTGTATGTAGAGTCTTGGTGAGTGTAGTTGGCTACAAGTACAAAGAAGCAAGTTCATATTTAGGTAAGGGCTTGTGCATTTTATTTTAATGGTATTCCTACTGCAACACATTTGAATGTATTACAGTTGGGATCAGACAATATGTTGTTGGGTATGGATTGGTTCTATCTTCATAGAACCAAAGTGGATAGTTATGAAAAAACCATTAAGTGTGTTGATGGCAATGGAGAACCAAGAGCATTACAAAGTAAGAAGAAAGCTACATCAGTTAGGATGGTGATAGTTATGCAATAAAAGCGTAGTAAAAAAAAAGGTGTAAGTTGTTTGCATTGCACATTTCTAGTTATAAGGGTAAGGAAGTTGAAGATGTGGATGTGTTGAGTAGGTACCTAGCTTTACAGTAGTTTCAGGATGTATTTCTTGAGGACATTACAGAGTTGCCACCTCATAGGGAGGTATAATTCTCTATTAAGTTAGTGCCAAGAGTAGCTCCAGCATCAAAAGCACCTTAGAGGATGAGCACACGTGATTTTGGTTGAGTTAAAGTTGCATTTGAAGGAAATTTTGGACAAGGGGTACATTAGGTCAAATGTATCACCTTGGGAAGCACCGGTATATTTGTAAAGAAGAAATATGGTACACTTAAACTATGCATTGACTACAGGTAGTTGAAAAAAGTAAGCATCAAGAATAGGTATATGTTCCTCAGGATTGATGAATTGTTCTGTGAGTTAAAGGGAGCAACAATGTTCTCGAAGATTGATCTAAGATCCTTATATCACAAGGTACGTATCAAAGAAGAAGACATTTACAAGACAACTTTCTGGACCAGGTATTAGCATTATGAGTTTGTTGTAGTTCCATTTGTCTTAACTAATGCTCTGACTACATTTATGTGCTTTATGAATAGTGCATTGCACCCATATTTGGATAAGTTTGCTATTGTGTTCACTGATGATATATTGGTATATTATAACGATGAGGAAGAGTGTACCAAACATTTTGTAGTAGTGTTGAGGTTGTTGAGAGAACATTGGTTGTATTCTTAGCTCAGGAACTATAGTTTCTTTTAGACTGAGATACTCTACTTGGGGCATGTTGTCTCCAAGGAAGGCATTGCAATAGATCCAGAACAAGTAAGAGTGATCATGGAGTGAGTAGCTCCAAAGAATGTGGATGAGGTGAGATCCTTCATCGGTTTGGCAGGCTACTATAGGAGGTTTCTCAAGAATTTTTCATACATTTCTTATCTGATCACATCATTACATAGGAAAGGTAAGAAGTTCGAATGGACAGACGAGTGTGAGGCTAGTTTTGAGCAGATCAAGCTATTTTTGACACATGCACCCATGCTAAATCTTGCAGATCTAGAGGAATATTAGTTAGTTTGTAGATATGCTTCCAAGAGAGGACTTGGTGGGGTCCTTATGCATGATTGACAGGTGGCATGCTATGAGTTGTGAAAACTGAATGAGGACAAGAAGAATTATCCCACGTATGATCTTGAGTTGGAAGTGATTATACATGAACTGAAGATGTAGATACACCATATTATGTGTAGGAGGTTGACATTCATGAGTGATCAGATGGTTTACAATATCTATTTGACCAACCGAATCTGAGTGGTAGGAAGGCTTGTTGGTTGGCTACGATTAGTCAGGTTGATTTTGAGATCTAGTATATCAAAGGTAAAGAGAACAGAGTGACATAAGGTCTCAGCAAATGGATATAGGTAAATCACTTAGCAGCTATGAGATCCTATGGGACAAATTTCCATGATAGGATCTTGTGGGTGGGTCAGTAGGATGTCAGATATATGGACATTATGCATAGGTTATAGTAGAGTACTTGTATAGGTACTATAGTCGTACATGTATAGGTACATGTAGAAGTACAAGTGATGGTATAGGTATAGGTACAGGTGATGGTACAAGTAAAAGTAGTGGTATAGGTGCAAGTGCACACTGCACAAGATGTGGATTATTTCCTTACAATAGATGGATTGGTTATGTTCAAGGATAGAATATATGTGTTGGACAATAGTGAGCTCAAGAAGATGATCTTGAACAATTTCCATGCGAAACCTTATTCAGGTCACCTAATTTATCAGAAGATATTGACAATAGTGAAGAGGTTTTACTATTGGCCAAATTTGAAGAGGGATGTAGCAGATTTTGTGGATATGTGTTTTGATTGTGAGCATGTGAAGGAAGAATGTAAGCATCCAAGTAGACTGCTACAACCGATTGTGATCCAAAAGTGGAAATGGGAAGTCATTTCCATCGATTTCATTATAGGGTTGCCAAAGACAGTGAGACAACATGATTCCATCATGGTTATTGTGAACAAGTTGGTGAAGGTTGGACATTTCATTTCGGTGAAGTCTACATTTTCAGCTAGCAATGTAGCACATGTATTGAACTAAGATGTGGTCAAATTGCATGGTGTTCTAAAGAATATTATGTCAGAGAGGGATGTCAATTTCTCTTCCAAGTTTTGGAAGGTGTTATTTGCAGGTCTAGGCATAAAGTTGGCCTTCAGTACAACTTATGATCCCTAGACAAATGGAAAGACAAAGAGGTTCAATAGGATATATGTGATGCATCAACAACGAAAGTGGGAAGAGTACCTTCCATTGTTAGAGTTCACATACAAAAAATGGTATCAAGAATATTTGAGAATGAGTCCTTTTGAGGCATTTTATGGGCAAAATTGTAACACTCCCATCAATTGCATTGATCTAGTTAACAAGGTATTGATTGGACCAGATATGTTGGCAGACATGGAACATGAAATGCAAGTTACAAAGAAAAATCTAAAGGCAGCACAGGATAGGAAGAATATTAATGCGTATAGGAACAATTTTTTCAAGGAGTTCCAAGTTGGGGAACAAGTGTACTTGTGCATCAAACCAAATAAGATCTCCTTGCGGATTATATCATGTGCCAAGCTAGCACCATGATTTTGTAGACCCTTTAGTATCGTTGAGAGGATTGGGCCAGTAGATTATTGACATGCACTACCTCTTACAGTGAAATTCCATGATGTTTTCCATGTGTCGTTGCTTAGGAGTATGTTAAAGATATTGATCATGTGATTCACTAATTTGTATTGTAGGTGGAACCAACCAGAGAATTACAGCGAGAACGTCAGTGTATATTGAAGAAAAATATCTTCATGCTCCAGAACCGAGAAATCGAGTAGGGTAAGATGTAATGGAAGCACTTTGGCCCCGATGAATCTACGTGGGAGATGGTGGACCATATGTGGGCTATGTATCCTTCCTTGTTAGTTAGTTGAGGTAAAGTTGTTTCGGTATGGTGTTTTGGTATATGTCTTGGTATATGTTGTGGTATGTGTTTTGGTGATGTTGCTATATGTACATATGTATATGGATGTAAATAATGCCATGAGCTATGTTATAAAGGTCCAATAAGTGGGATGGGTGTCATGTCTTTATGATGTTATGTTGTTATGTTTCATGTTTGTTTGCTTTGCAACAGGTTGATCATTGTAAATACTACATCGAGCTAAGTTATAAATCTCCATTGATAATATATTTTTATTATAACATTTTTGTGGTTATAAGTGTTGTTCAACACTAAGGATGGTTTTCCCCCAAGGGGGAGGGTTTTGTAATAGCCCTAGAGAAAATTCCATGTAATAAAAGTGAATAAAGGAAAAATAATAACCACGGACGGTGGGACACTTATTCCAAATTGATTGTTGGGAAAAATCCTAGTGATGACGATCACTTGTGATTGTTCATGGCAAGGAAATTGGCAAAGGCAATGGCTAAGGCTTTGGGAAGGCAAAATGGCATTTTTGGCACACTTATTTATGAAAATAATGGAAATTAGTGGAAAAGGGAGGTGAAAGGTTAGAGGTTGCATGTGAGGAGGAAATTCAAGGTAAATAATGGAAAAGGAAGAAACTAGAGGACTGGCTCATAAAAATGCTTCTAAGGATGAGCTCGTAACATTTGGTCAGTTCAATTTTGGATCTCTCTCATTATTCTGTCTCTCTCATACTCTTGTATACTTAGAGTTTTCTTGGAGCATACTTGATGGGTGGCATACTTGGCTTCCTGGATCAAGAAGTCAAAGAAAGAGTAGAAAGTGAAAGAGGGAATAACGATCAGCAACTGCATCATATTTTCTTGCAGGTACCGAGTTGGATGTATGTTTTCTTCAATATTTTTGGAATGCATGGCATATGCATGTGGATTCTTGTTCATGATCTGTCATTGCCATGGAGGATTGTCTGGATTGACAGTGGATTACCAAGACTTGCCATTTCTTAGATAGCCATGTTGATTGTGGGTTTACATTCATTATTTGTTTTTCGATGGTTGCCATGTTTCCTTATCTTGGGTTGAGTTATTAGTTCCTAGAAACCTTGGTTGAAAAATTTTTCTAGAAGCCCCGTAACAACTTGGGTTGAGTTACTAGTCCTGGAAGCCTTAGTTGGAAAAATGGTCTGCAAGCCCTTGGTTAGTTGAGTTACTAGTCTTGGAAGACTTGGTTGGATGAACGTTATGGAAGCCCGACGAAGAACCTTGGAGCTAACTCAAATTGATATATGTGGCCCAAAAAGGACAAAAGTCCCAAGTGGATAAAGGTACTTTGTTATATTTATTGATAATTTTACTATGGCGACTTAAATAATGGTTTTAAAAGAAAAATAAGAAGATTTCAAGATATTTAAGGCACATGTTCAAAGTGAGAAAGATATAAATATTAAATGTTTAATATTAGATAGAGGTGGAGAATTAACTTCAAGAGGATTCAAATATTATTATGAGGATCATGGCATAAGGAGGAAGTACTCAGTGGCTATAACCACACAACTAAATGGAGTAGTAGAGAGAAAGAACATAACAATTTAGGATATGGCTAGAGCAATGGTGGATGAAGAAAATGTCCCATGCACCTTCTGGGGATAAGCAATAGAGGAAACTATATATTTAGTAATAGGACATAGCTTAAACCTAACAACGATAACACTCCCTATGAGTTATGGAAATGGAGACCAACATCAGTAAAAAATTTCAAATTATTTGAGAGAAAATGCTACATCAAAAGAAACAAAAATAACCTCAAAATATTTGACTCTCAAGCTAATGAAGGTATATTTCTTGGGTACTCTCTGGGAAGTAAATGATACAAGTGCTTCAATAGAAGAAAAAATAGGGTGGAAGACTACATTGATATGGTAGTGGTTGGAATATTTCCACAATCATAGCCATCTAGATAAAACGAGAATTTAGATGGAGAAAAACGTTTAGCCACCATATTCTCAGACCCCGAAGAAGTAGAAGCATGGGTAGAAGATGAATAAGTAAGTACAAAACAAAGTCCCAAAATTCCTTTTAGGTTTGTTCAAAAACAACATCCATAATGTCAAATTATTGGTAATCTAAGACTTGGTGTTGAATCTAGGACATTCCTTACTAGTTCAAGTTGTGCAAGCCTTACTCTATTGTCACAGGTTGAGCCTAAAAATCTCATTCAAGCAAGTGAAGGAAATTCCTCAGTGAAGGCAATGAGGGAAGAATTGGATCAAATATATAAGAATGACACTTGGGATATTGTTCCAACACTAAAATACAAAGATGTCATAGGCACTAAAATGGTCTTCAAAAATAAGCTAAATGAGCAAGGCCAAGTGACAAGGAAAAAGGCTCAACTAGTCTACAAATGGTGTCCTCAAATAGAAGGAATATATTTTGAAGGATCTTTTGCACTTATAGTAATATTAGAAGCCATCATAATGTTTCTCTCCTTTGTCATTCGTAAGAATATCTAGGTATATCTTATGGACATAAAGTCAACTTTTCGTAATGGATACTTAGAAGGCAAATTTTCATGCTCAAAGAGCTAAGAATATGTTTGCAAAATGAAAACTGATCTGTATGGGGTCAAACAATCCCCTAGAGCTTGGTATTCTATGTTAGACAAACAACTCCAACAATAAGGTTTCAAGAGAGGCACTATATATAAAAACCTATATATAAAGTCTAAAGATGATCACTTATTGATCAATGTGGTTTATGTAGATGAGATTATCTTTGGCAGCAATTTGGAGTAGTTGGGACAACAAGTTTTATAGTGTATGAAGAAATAATTTGAGATGTAAATGAGGAGATAAATATCATTCTTTTTGGGGCTACAAATTTCTCAATATAAATATGACATATTCATCTCCCAATCCAAGTACATATGACATGCAGTGCAAATGTTTGGGATGGGGGACTGCAAGAGAGTTAGTACACCCATGGATATGGGTTGTAAGCTATGTAAAGAGGGTAAAAATCCTCTAATAAATGAAACATTATACATGTCAAATATGGTGGCTTGCTACATCATACTGACTCAAGGCCAAACATCATGCATGCAGTGGACCTATTGGTCAGGTTTCAAGCCTGCCCTTTGGAAACCCATGTCTTCACTATAAAAAGGGTTTTCAAATATCTTCACAAGATAATAGGATATGGATTGTGGTATGTCAAAGATATATGTTTCAAGCTAAAATATTATACTAATGTTTATTGTGTAGACAATCTTGATGACGGGAAAAGCATGTCAAGAGAAGCATTCTTTTTGGGATATTGTCTAATGCCTTGCATCAATAGTTGAAGTAGAGTAAATTGTTGTAGACACCTATTGCAAAAAAATTATTTGGATTAAGGAGACCTTAAAGGAAATCAAGGTAGAGAAGAATGATTCAATTCCAATCATGTGTGACAACACTAGTGCTATCAACATCTCTAAAAATCCTATCATGCATTCTAAGACCAAGCATATTGCAATAAAGTATCAACTTCTAAGAGAAAGCATGTCTGATAATGTTGTTTGACTTGAATATGTGGAAACTAATGAGCATATTGCAAATATATTCACAAAACCACTCACATGAGAATGCTCTGAATATCTTAGGAAACAAATAGGAGTTGTTTCTCCTTCATCCAAATGACACATTATAATGAGTATTTTCAACTGCTAATCTTGTTGAATCAATTAAGGAGTATGCTGCGAAGTTTTAGGGGACTTTATTTCATAGGGTGCACTGTCCTTTGACAATAATGTCAAATGGGGAGAAGAAGTTTCTAAGTGGAATAATTATTAATGATAGGGGGGCATAGAGAAAAGGAGAATTCTACTTGCTTTCATGGAGAGCAACTACAATAGAACCTTTGAGATCAATGCCAGAGGGAGAGATTGTTGGAAAGTTGGAATTGTTAGGATGGCAGGTGGAATCATGTTTGTTTTCATTAGTGTCAAATACGCTATAGATGATGTTCAATTACAAATGATAACAGATGAATGGTGTGTTAATCTAAAGAGGAGTCATATGGTTATTGTAGTCTTTAGAAAAGAATCATCATAGTAGCAGGATATGCAAAGAACCTATAACTTATAGCTATGATGGGTAGATGGCCTAGACTTTTAGAGAATTTCTCCCTCATAAGACTAGCTCAAATGTATCTAGAAATGATACAATTGGATAATGATCTAAAAGAGGTTTCCAATGGTATGAAGAGAATGCCTTATATATAAGCAGTTAGGGCTAATCAATGTTTACAGGTGAAAAGGTCAACATGTAGGGTGCCATGACTCAAGGTTCTGCCTCTCCCTTGTGTTTTATTTGAAAATTATTTGACTTTGGAATTATGTGGTAATGAAGACCATACCAATGTCAATTGGTTGAGTAAATTGATCCCATATGCATGTTATTAATTAAATACCAGAGAGGAACATTGTGTGTTGAATGTGGTATTTGATGATACGAGAGAATGCATCATTCAGTAAGGTCCTTATGAACAAAATAATCATATTAACACTGGCTTACATTGGGCAAAGCATTATTTCATTTTGTGTGAAAGTGCATGAATAAGGAATATGGTGGTGGAGAGTTGAGAATAAAACAGATGAATTGAGGACTAAAGGGAGAAGTAATGGAGTAGTAAGGTGTGTTTTGTAAAGAAGGACTGCAAAGTTGAGATGAACGAGTTGTGTATGACAACAAATCAAGTTTTTTTTGTTTTTTTTCTTAGCTATAGTAGGTATATATTACTCAGTTTGAAAATTGTATGAAAAGTAGAATAATTAGCTTAATCAAGTTCTTCCCTACATTTGTAAGAGTTTTGTGCTTCTTGGAAAGTTTGGGCTTGATAATTATTTGAAGGGGGTTGGGGCCTCTTGTGAGTGGGTGCTCACAAAAACAATAAGATATATATTGGTGGTTTTTCTGATTTGGGTTTCCACATTAAATATCTATGTCAATGTGTGTATGTTACTTATGTTCATGATCTATGTTCATCAAAATGTTTTATTGTGCTAGTTATGAATTTAATTATAAGTATTCATATTATTGATTATAACTATTCACCATGCCCCATCGTCTCTATGAGGCCTAGTAAATAGGACAATGAGAACCAGTTGTCCCATGAAACATGTATGAACTTGTAGGGAGAAAGATTAATGAGTGTTGAAATTTGATTGACCAAATACAAAGTGTGATGATGATTAGTTTTGAATTTATTAGGAACATGGGTTTATTTGCTTGTATTTATTAGTGTTTAATATTAGTGATAGAACTTGTTTCTTGTTTTTCTTCTTTTTTTAAGGATTGGATATCTTTCCAAATTAGTTATTGAATTCAGTTTAACTTATTTTTTTTGTTATTAATTTGTTATTAAAATTAAATATTTGAAAATGTTTTGGCATATTTTATTAGAGAAAACAATGTAATCATGTTATGTTATGTAAAGTATGATGATATTTTTAGTTCAATTTCCCTAATTAATAGGTGTTCAATATAACATACATAATAATTTAAGTATTAATAATAGATGAAATTCAATGACAATTGGTCTCTATGAATAGTTTTTTAGGGATTGCAAATCACTTTAGTTCACAATCAAGTTGTGATTCTCTCTTCTCCTAATACATAATATTTAAATTGGAATTTAAGTTAACACAGTGTCATTTAATCCTGGGGCCTTTTATGTACCTTCCAAGTTCGTAAGTATGAAGTTGCATACTTCCAGTTCCCACATCTGATGCCTCGGCCATTTGTGTGAAGCTAAATTATGCATGTTCGAGATTTAGAAACTCGAGTTGCATATCATATCGGGGTTTAAATTAATTTCCATCTTTTATCCATGCAATGCACTGTCTGGATTTATTGCATCACTTCACCCCTACCCGAGATTTTGAATGGCCTTCTTTCTCTCAGTGCTTTGTTGATCTCACTAGTGAACTAGTTCCACTTTGGCATCAATCAGGCATATCAAGGATGCTTTTGGCTTACCAGGCCTGTGTAGAACTGTTTTATTCATTTGTTGGAAATGCCTCAAGAACCATGTCGAGGGTTGCACCATGAAGAACGGACTCGTTTCAGCTTAGAAGTCAGGTTTTAGGGGTCTCTATTCCTCAAAAATTTCCCATGACTTGAACCTGACCTGATCCTTTTCTTAGACTCGGGCGACATGTACCTAGCTATAAACGAACCCTAATGGACAGCTTGTGGACAACAGATGAAGAATGCAGCTGCAAGACAGTCGAATTGAAGGAGCCTTTACCACGCAGCCATATGGACATCTCTTCGCGGAGCTCAGTCCTATCTTCTACAAACATGGAGACGAATTGCAACAAGACGATGAGGCTCCTCTTCATACTACCCTTAGCTAGACATTGTTTTAGGAAAAGCTTCTTGCAATTTACTCGGTGTTTGAAATCATGGAATCGTTGCAGGGCGAGGCTTTCTCTCTGTCGTACCCTCGTAAATAGCGCACCTTTCTCTAGCGGATAGGAGATAGCCTTATTGAAAGTCAATCTAGATCTTCATTTCATTTACAGGCAAGTTCTAACATCTACACGCTAGGCATATTTCGAACAAACAATTCCTATAGTTTACACCAGAATGTTCGATTGCTTGTCAAATTAGAGTATGTCTTCTGTTTATAAAATTCAAATAATCGATAAGCCAAAAAGCTAACTAGCAAATCTGAATTTAGTAAGCAGCAGGCCTAGAATTTGCTTTTCATGCTGGTCACTTTAGGTTTTATGTAGATTCCTGAGTGTCAAACATTTTCGTTGTTATACTCAAATTTTATATAATAATTGGGTGGTAGGCTTCAAAGTAGTCATCCTTAGAAGAGGAATGCACCATTATTAGTGGGAATTAGTTGACTTCTTTACCCATTATTGTAGTACAAAACTCTACTCTTAATTGCCCAGATTCCATTGAAAATGCCTCCTAATAATAGGCAGTGTGAAATGACCATGTCTAATGTAATCATAACTAGACAACGCAAACTGCAGAGAAATACAATGGTTGGCAATGATTTTCTCCTTTATGTAGTATTATTTTTCTTTTGGATTTGCTATCAAGAGCAGTGATATACAAATTTCTTAACGTTGGAAATACTTTTTGAACCATTATCTCAATCTAATAAATCTCTTATTGATACCAACAATGTTGGGTTGTGTTATATTCTTTCCACATAGTTAACAGGGGGTTTGAGGGGTACCCGTAACCCCACTTTATGGGGTTCGGGGCAGGGCCCCGGAAAATTTTGGTTTTGGACCCTATGTTAGGTTGGGCGGACCCACCTATGGTTTTGTGCATGATTTTTGCACATGTTTTTTGGACGCGATGGTTTTCGGTCCATGGTATTGGATCGATGGTTTTTTTGGTCCATGGTATTGGACGTGATGGTTTTTCGGTCCATGGTATTGGATGCTTCGGCATGTATTAATATGTATTGTAACATTGAAATGAACATAATGAAAAATAAAGCTGGTAGTCTCAGTTTTGAGATCCAGTGGGAAATATCTATGTATATGTGTTTTATGTGTTATGCTCTCGCATTTTTATTTTTCCTGTGATTTAGAATTCATATGCAGGTAATTTCTATAC
>APFE030018543.1:10332-21914 GCA_000404065.3 Pinus taeda
TGGTCCAGTTTTGACCATTTCTAAGCAGTCTTTTGTGGAGAACTTCTGGGAGATGATGTTACAACTCACCTTGTTCCTTTAGGTAGTGAAGCAACACTTTTAGGGACTTAGGAGCCCTTAGTTTATGGACATTTATGATTGGGGTTGTAGTGCCCAAAAATTTCTATAGCACACCCAAGAACATGTGAAACTTTGAGTCCCATTTAACTTGAGTCTCAAAAACCTCATGTGACCTTGTCATATGTTGCATTGCACCATTTTCCATGTACTATCCATTTTCATTGACAATACCTTGTGAGAAATGAGAAATCATAGCAAAGTCCTCATCTTACAATATCTTGGAGAGATCATCTATCTCAGCTAAAGTGGCAACACCTATGATGTTATTTCCTTTCCTCTTCTCATAATTTTCCTTCATTTTCATCGAACATATCAACAGAAAATGACCCATATAGCCATAGAAAATGACCCATATCGCCACAGTTGAAACACTTTTTACTCAAGTCTTTCGTTTTCAAGTGCCATGTCATCATCTTATGCCCTCTTATTTTGATGAAGATCTTCATCTCGAGATTCTTTTGGAATCAAGTCATCACATAGCCTATCCCAATCTTACAACTTCTCCTAGGAAATGATTCATTTCATGAAAGGCCTCTATTCCTCGGTGACCCCTTTTAAGGAAATCCTTACCATATCTCCATCCGAGATAGTCACACTGATCACAACAAGTTCATATTTGACCCAAGAAAATATCGTCAGTTACGAGGTCACACTTTGACCCTTTATCATCTTGGTTGACTTCAACTTATCCTCCAATACTAGTACCCAGTTCTCATTCTTATTCTAGAACAGATTATGAAGATCCATCCACATCTCATGTGCATTGTTCTTCCCAGGAAAGATGATGTATTATGGCATCCTTCACACCATCTAGGATGATCAATCTCACCCTCACATCCAAATCATCCCATATTTCCAAGTCCTTAGGGTTGGTTGGCTTCTTGATCTCTTTCTCGAAAAAATCCTAGATCATGTTGACCTGTAGGCCAACATGATACTTTCCTTCCAAGGAGTATTTTTGGAAAACCCCTCCAACCTATCCTCATTCTAGAGACCTACCTGCAACTTTGAAATTGTAGTGATCCGTTTGCTTACAATTTGACCAACTCCCTCTCATGATGTACTTCACTGTGCACAACTCTGATTTACTACCTTCCAAAGTAGCTCATACGTGCTCTAATACCATGTTGAATTTCCATGACCTTATGTCTAGGTTAGATTCTTAAAATAATTAATGCTACCAAACCAAAATATGAACCATAAAATACTTTGCATAGCAGAAATATAAAGTAGTAAATCACATATGCATAGCTATAAGAACTTTTTAACAAATATTGTACTATATTATAGAATAACCAATATTATTTATATTAAACAATATGACCAATACAACAGATTGTTGTATACAAGATAAAATGAAAAGATTTGTTGCAACCTCTATGTCATATCTCTTCCTACGAGTCCTTTGGTTATGTACTTCTAACTAATCGTGCCTTAGTCCATGAAGGCCACTACACATCAAGACTCTAGGAGGGCTGCCACCTAAAACTATTGCATGTCACTTTTGTTTCATGTACACGAGCTCATAAATATACCCTCTGGGTAGGCCTAATTCCCAAAATCCAATTTTCCCTCTAGTAGCCTCTTTCATCCAGCAAATACCTACTCATTAGGCTCCAAATTTCACCCAATGATTCAGCAACAAACGTCATTCTTGTATGCTACTCTATGGCTACCTTACATACCTAACAGACTTCCCTCCAGTCAGATCAATGGCACCCAATATTATGTTGTTGGTTCTGATCCTAAGAACACTCCTCACTACCTCATAATATACTCCATATGGCACCAATACAGTTTGGTGATCATGATCCAAACTTGTCAATGCCTTCGACCTAACATAAATCAACTTCTACTCCAAGTTTGTTGTCCTCATGTTTCCCTTGATTATCACTAGTCATGGCATAGTCCGTACGCTACAACAACGATTAACTCACCCATGAACAACCCTCAAACAACCTTCATGAACTACGGCCTAACCTTGGGAGATCACTACTGTCATAGGCATATATCAACCCTTAATCTACCCCTATACACACCTTACTGTGGTTCTATGGCCAACGACCTAGCACACAGTAATCCTGCAAATTATGACCAGCAAGATGATAGAGATATTACCACAAAATAGTGCCCCCATTAAACTCAAAACACTTACATATTCCTTGGCCCTCTAAGAAGCTACCTTGGCCTCCCTTCCAACAAAGTCAACCCTATAGCAGACCCTAGAAGTAGCCCTAAAGTCGACGCTGTCCCTTCCTCCTTTGTTGCATCTAAATCAAAGTGTTCTTCTCTCTAATGAGTTCCTCTTTGATGTATCTGTGTTGAACAAGATGAATGCATAAATGACCTATCTTCACTATATGTTTATGGCTTAAAGAGGGCTCCAACGAATAGATGAAGAGACACATCTATTGGAGTAGTTTACATCAAGCCTACATGACTTGAAAACCAATAATTACTTGTCAACTTCAAAAATTCATTTCTCCACTTCTACAACTTAGAATTCTATGATTCTCGAAGCGCTGCATTTTCCTTTCTGCCCTCTATTTTCTCATGTCATCACATGTAGAAATGTCCCTTAGGAATTTCCCCAAACAATATTGGCTTCAAAACCCCATCCTTGGGTTTGAATCCCACAAGTGACCCTTATGGTGCTTTTCTCTCCAAACCTTGAACCCTAGGGATTGGAGTAATTCCCCAGCTACAGAAATCAACACAATGGCACCAACCTAAACCCAAACTTGCTCACATAGTAAAAATAGACACATGAATTAGAAATACCTTCTAAATTAATATTAGAGAGTAGCGCAAGTGTTGGAGATCACCATGGTGAATACCAAATACGAAGGATAAGAATTGAATGCATATATTATTTACATGATATACATTTTATAATACATTGGAGTGACCATTTAATTCAATATTCCAAGGTCCCTTGGAGCTATAACACTATTTACACTATGCACCAACCCTGAAAGGATTAGGTGTCCAACATTATGCCCCTTAATCTGAAGGGGTATGTATGAGCGCAAGAATAGAGTTGTAATATAAAATGTGAAAAAGTATGCACGGAAACACTAGGTTGAATGTCATATCTAAAATTTTGGTATAAGGTGATTTTTTAAGTATGACCAGCAACACTAGAACGCTTAGTGCAATTCCCAAAACTCTTCCAAATATGGCAAGAAGTTAAACTATTGTGCTAGAATAATTTCCCCTAATGCCCTAGGGGGGGAGACCATCAACATAGAAAATGGAGGTCTACAACCTGCAGTGGTTTAAGGATCATCATGAACTCTTGAATGCTTAATGCAATTTCTAGAACTCTTCAAGAAATAGTAAGAAGTTGAAATATTCTACTAGATGAAGTGTCCCGAATTATTTGAAGAGGGATAATGTCAACTTGAAGAAGGATGTATCAACCCAAAATATATGGTTTAAGTCTGACCACCAACTGAGGGCATGCTCATGGGCATCTTTGTCTCTCACTACAACTCTAAATCTAGTATGACAGGTTGTGGCGTAGGATCGCTTGATGTTGCTTTGAAGCTTGTAAATGACCATAACTTCCACCCCTATTAGATACAAGGTGAGAATATGGAGAAAAATTAATTGGAAGATGTTTTAATATTGTAGAAGAGATTCTGAAATATGACTAATATATATTCTCGGTTGTTGTATCCCATTGCCAAGAAGTGATCCATCCAAGATGAATCTTTTTTCTTGTAGGAGGCTTGTTTTTGAAGCACATGTTTGACGAATGAGTATTTTTACCAAAATTCTTGCATGAGTGAAGATAATTTTTTTTATCTTTAACATGCACAACTCGGTCAAAATGTTGGCATTTCACAATATGTTATTGTGGAGGAGGAGAAGGAATAGGTGAAGAGTAACCATATTGAAGAAATCCAACACTTTGAAATTTGATTGTCTTTGAATAATATATAATATGAAAGGACTTCGTATCATATCCAAGACCTATTTTGAGCTTGTTTCTAAAAATATATTCCCAAGCTCTGATGATTGGCTTTGGAATTGAAGACTAAATTTCCACACCTATATGCAAATTTGCTTCTGAAATGGGCCCTTGACCTAAATCAGCCTCAACTTTACTCACTTGATGGCTTGCTGGATGTTGATAGGATCTTCTTTCATTGTCAAATAGGGGATTGTTTCGAACAAAAGAAAGTTCAGAAGGATGTCTTTTCTTCTATAACTCATCTACCTGAAGTTGTGATTCGAGCAGCAAAAATTCTATATTTTCCTATACATTATGAAAATAGGTATGAATTTCAAGAGAGCATTTTTTCTAATGCTTAACATCACATAAATAATGAAATGTTCTAAAGTATTCAACAAATCCATTGCATCATCAATCCTATCCATTTTCTCCAATCTTATAATTAATACCCAAGGCTAGAAATTGCACAAAATTTGTTGGACTATAAATGCAACTTGAAACCTTTAATTGTTGCTGCAAAACCTCAATGCATTTGCTATAATTTTCAAAAAATGTAGGGACATGACAATGCATATAATAATTTCAATGCAAGATTAAACTACTCCATGGGTATTTAATATCAATGCACACCGATCACAAATTTTACTCACAAAAGTCTACGCTTAATGCACCATCGTATATCACGACCCAACATCTAACACATATAATACTATGCTAAGATAGAAACCTATAACAATATACAACATCAAATAAAATGTTATTAAAAGTTTCTAGGAGGTTCAATCAACACAACAACATAGTTCAATGGAGAATATGTATGCCACGACCTTTGAACACCACAGACTAGTTGCAAAACAAGTATACATACCATTCAAATCATTGTAGGTTTCAAGAGTTCAACGTAGTAGAGAGTGCACATATTAGAATACACAACTTTAACCAAAAATTCAATGTCAACTTACAAAGCTCCATCAACACATGCAAAATACATCAACACATTCCACGATCACTATCAAGTTTTGAACAACATGTACAAAAATGCTCAATGCACATCTAAAGTTAAGAAAGGACCAATGCCACACTCAGTTCAGTGCTCAAATAAACAATGTTTCCATTGCACCACTCTGATATTGTGTTACTACTACCTCTTCAACAAATGTTTCCCAAATAGAAGTGTAAGTCGAAATTGTGTTACTCTTGCATCTTCAATAAAGCTTTCCCAAATAGAAGTGCAATTGAAAATTGTGTTACTATTGCATATTCAACAAAGGTTTCCCAAAATAGAAGTGCAAGTTGAGATTGTGTTAGTGCTGTATTGGGTAGTCATTCTATATAAATCTACCTTAGAGTTACAAGAGGGAGAAACAACATTATTGTAGTGCTTTTGTTCTTCACTTGTTTCCTTATCATGCTCACAACTATGGATTCCAACCACCCTCAATATATTCTAGAGAGTCTTCCAATAAGTTTGAACAAATATAAGCCCACCCCCAAAACTGTGATCACAACACCTATATGATCCTTATGTCAATCACAATCAAGCAATCATAAGACCTTAGGGAACTAGCATATCCATAAAAAAAATAGGGAAATAAAAACTTTTTCTTTGTACTTTCACATGAAATTTACAATATTTAACAAGAGTGAGTACAAATGGAGGGGAATTCCAAAGAGAATAAGGTGTTGGACTTGGAGGAGGTAATACCATGGAGGAGTGAGTAGTGTCCTATTATAATAGGAGTGAGTAGTGGTATATTCTAATGAAATTTAGGAGTGGTATATGGAAATGAGGACAAGATGGAGGCAGGAAGAGGCCAACTAGATTTGAAAGCACACCATATAACTAAAGGTAATGATTGGGAAGCCCATCATATAACTAGAGACACAATATAGTCAAACCCAACACATAGTGCCACAATTTAAGCCCAACACACAAGGCCAAACCACAATTTGGATAGGAGGTTTGGAGAACCACAAATGATGATTCTAGGCCACAACACTTCCAATTCAATAAATTTGACAATGCACAAGCCAAGGATGACTGTGTGTATGGTGCATAGTGCCAATGAGAGCGTTATGATTGTAGTTGGTTTGCTGTTTATGGAAAAAACACCATTATTTCACAACGCCTCCAAGTAGCATAGAAACATGGTCCACTCTTCCGAGGAGGAAAATAAAATATGATTCTTCAATAATTATAATAGAATGTCATCTCGACATATGTATTTAATAGCAATGCAAATAATTTTGTAAGGATATGTTAGTCTGCATGTCAGAATACACAACTTTCTTCAAGTTAGGACCAACGTATTTCCTGACGGAGCGCCAGTTTAGAAGAGTCTTAGAAAAATAACAAAAGGCATTAAATGTGTAGAGAATTAGGCTAAGAATGGCAATATTGAAATTCAAAACATTCATACGTTGGTGACGACCACAAAACCAATGGCTCAAGTTAGAGCACAACCACAATTCACCTACTTTGATACCTTGTTATAAATCACCATGACGAAGACCAAATATGAAGGATAAGCATTGAATGCATATATTATTCACATGATATATGTTTTATAATATAGTAGAGTGATTGTTGGATTCCATATTCTAAGGACTCTTGGATTCCCTTTGACTACTCACATTCCACACCAACCCTTAGTGGATTAGGAGTCCAATAGCAAGAAATATGAAGTGAAGATTGAGCCGCTAAAACAAAACAAATTTTGCTAAGGTGGAGCCCTCCACCATTTATTTACTTGATGAAACTCCCGTTGCATAGAAAAATGATAAAACCATCCCTTGTTGTTACAATAACAAACCATAACATTTTTTACATTAAAGAGCACCTCACTAGACCGAGGCCCCAAACAAGTCATGTCATAGAACTCATAGAACCAAACCATAGAATTGACAGACAAAACCTGGAGGAGAGCTAGCCATAGAAATAACCTACTGCCTTTTTTCGGGCCTTGAGAATCCTAACCTACCCCAATACCCTTGGACAATGATAAACATTACCATGCAGGAGAGGAGAGTGCCAAACATAATTGAAAGTGGGATAGAATCAACACACCAAATATAGAATTTTTGTAGAGAAACCTTATATAGAAGACCTCCAAAAAAAACCATTCCAGACTAGCCCGTAGCCCTTCCATTATCCTGACTACAACACACATGTCACGAACATTGAGGTGAATTAAGACAAGTCACATACTCGATAACTCTTTCCATGCAGACAAACAATGCATAAAAAGATGAAGAGAAACAACCCCTCCTCAATCTCTCTAGCACTATCGAGAAAAACTACCACCACAACACTAACCATCTATATAAACCGAGGAGAGAAATGCATGCCGACAAAGTCTCTTCCAACCAAAAATACTTGGGAGAAATGTATCTTCCCTCCTATTCCCTTTCCCTTTGTCATCCGCATGACTCAATCCTTATTTGCTCAATTGTTCCTGCATGCTCAAACTCACTGATGGCCACCTCCCAGCCTTATCTCTCGACTCCTCAAGCATCTTCTGAATCCCAAGGTGGATTACTTGACTTGACCTCCCCCAATCATGGTGGCACCTTCCCAATTTAAATGGCATTCCAAGCACTCTCTTACCAAGAGCGAGCGTGATCAGCCATCAAACTAAATATTGCATTTTATTCAATGATCCCACTATTCTCCTCTTCTTTGTTTTTATACACAAATAAGACATATATACCTCATAAGCTTAAATATATCACTAAATTACTAAATATTAATACATAGCTAAAAAAGATTGAATATTAAGTAATAAACTATTAAAAATATTAATACGTAGTAAGATTAATTAACATTAATAAACTATTAAAAAAGCTCTAATAATTTAAAAGGAATACTAATCTATAGAAATATTAAATATTAAATAACTAATATAAAATTATATTTTAATTATTAATAATTTGAAAAATAGATAGACTAATAAAATTATCACTAACTAATATGTCATAAATTATTGATAATTAGAATAATTATAAATATTTATAATTAATAAGAAGAGAAGAAAATGGCGAAAACTATTATTATAATAAATAATAATGTTAAAACAGAATCAAATTATAAGGATATTAACTATCATATTAATGTTAAAAAAATGGTAATATTTAATATTACAATTATTAAAATTATTTTTAAAAATATAATGATTAAAAATATATAATTATTATAATATTCTAATTAATATTAATATTAAAACTATTTGGTAAATAAATAATATATAAATTATTAAAAATTGGTTTAAAATATAATGATTAAAATATTATTAACACTTAAATTTGATGGAATATAGATTTACAATAATAATTGATTAATATCATTAATTCCAACCATTAAAATATTAATATGGAATCAACTAATTTTATAAAAATTGAAGTTGATTAAAACACACTTATTATTAAATACAATAATAATAAAAACAAATTAGGAACTTATGAAACTTCTTATAAAAAGAAGGGATAGAGACCCAAAAAAAAAGCCTACAAGAGAGGGGAAAGGTTGAATAGAAAAAGGGGAAGAGAGCAAAGGAATAGCTTAAGCTTGGGTAGAATGGAATGAATGCTTGTGAGAAAGAAAGTGAATAGTGGGATGCCAAGATTTACTACGCTTAAAACCATCGTATAGACTAAAATTGTTAGGATTATTTTCAATTTCAAAGTATTGCCTCATTAGACGGGTGGTTCGAAAGAGAGTGGAGGAAAGAATTAACTTTATCAAAGAAAATAAGATTCTTGGTCTTATGGGAGTGACCAACAATGAATGATTTTGAAACCTGGTTATGGATGTTGTCAGCGATGTGCTCCTTAATATAGGCCTTAAATGATCTACTTTCTTGGCACATGTAAGACTTGCCACAGGAGAAAGCAATCTCATAGACACAGGGGCCAAACATTGGATGAAATTTGTATATAGAATACATATAGAGTTTCCTAAGGGTGGCATTGTTTTTTAAGGAGATTTGGATGTTTTTCTTTCACAAGATTTTGGAAATCTCGTTGATAACACCTTCGATATAAGTAATGGTTACTTTAGTAAAGGGGGGAGATGAAGGATTGGCTTTGGGTTTAAGATGGAGGTTAGAGTGGGAAAATTTACTAACTTGGGAGGAGGAATAGTCATTGGATTGGAGGGATTTAGTTATAAGAAGGTTTTATTTGTCGAAGTGTTGGGGATCACAGATCCAAATGGCACAAGTCACAAGAGCTATAGATTTTTGAGCCAGTTGGTGATGCGAATGAACATATGGAGACAAGGAAATCAAGAAGTGGAGGTGAGTTGTCAACTTCCATTTCCATCGTGAACTGAATATGGGGAGAGATGTAGTTAAGGTGGTCCATAAATCAATGTAAAGCATGGATTCCATGGGGACATCCAACAATGATGTCATCCATGAATCGCTTCCAACATTTGGGTTTTAAATGAAAGTTGTACAAGGCACGAGACTCGAAGGATTCCATAGAAATGTTGGAAACTATTGGGGAGAGGGATGATCCCATATTACTTCCTTTGGTTTGTTCATAGCAAATACCTTTTAGGAAAATAAGGTGGTGGAAACTAAATTTATACTAAGGTTAATCTTTTCAGAGCCAAACTGGCTAGAAATGATATCAATGGCTTCATGGGTGGGGATTTTGTTAAAGAGGGATTCAAAATAAAAATGGACAAGGATATCATGTTCATCAAGCTCACAATGTTTCGTCTTATTAATGAAATGAGAGGAAACTTTAATACATGACAAGGTTTGACGAGTGAAGGATCAAATCTTCTGAGCAAGGTAACAAAATAGGGCATGGGTGGGGATACCTGTCGTGCTAAAAATGAGTGTCAAAGGAATATCCTTTTCATGGATTTTGGGTGAAACATATATTATTAGGGTCCGGTGGTTGAGCCGATTAGGATATTTTTAATGGAAGAATCAATAGAAGAGGAGTTGATGGCTTTAGTGATGACATTAGAGATGGATGAAATAGAGTTTTTTAAAGGGACTTAGAGTAGGATGATGACAGGAGCTCAGGCATTTTTTAATTATACTTAGATGAATTCATAATGATAGTGGAATTCCATTTAAATTATTTTAATAAGTGGATTGGGATTATAATTAAGGTTCTTATGGCCTAGCAATTCTTCCTTGAAAATGTTAGGTCAGGGAAATTTGGAGTGATGGAGAATGCAACACCATTCCTATCTAACTTCTTCGACATCAGAAGGGGATAAATGTGGGGTAATGGATTCAACCACACAAATGATTTCTTTAGAGGGAAGGTTACGAGTGACAATGGAAAAATTAAAACTTTTTTCTAAAATCTTCAATGCTTCTTGGTCAAGAGTTCCCGAGGATAGATTAACAATAGTAGATGAACAATCATGAGGACTAGGAATATTGGGGAAAGAGGAAAATTTAGTTTCCAATTTTTAAACAATCCTTCAAGTCTCATGCCTTGGTCAACATTCATTTAAAACCTAAACTTTGTAAGTGATTCATGGATAACACGTTTTTTTTATGGCCCCATGGAATCCCTACTTTACGTTCATTTATGAATCACCTTAACCAAATCTCTCCCCATATTTAGTTCACCATGGAAATTGAAATTTACAACTCAATTTCATTTCTTGATGTCCTTGTCTCCAAATGTCTTGACAAATCCCTATCCTTTTAGGTTTACCATACAAATACAGATACCAATGGATACCTTCATGACCATTCTTATCACCACCCTTCTCATAAACTTGCAGTTCTTAATACTCTATTGAGTTGTGCCATTTGGATCTCTAATATCCAACAATTAGACAAAGAACACCTTCTTAAAACTAAATAACTCCAATCCAATGGCTATTCCTCCTCCAAAATTAGGAAATATTTCCACTTTTCCTTCCATCCTAAACCTAAATCTAATCCTCTCCCCCCCACCATTACCAAAGTAACCCTTTCTTATATCCAAGGTGTTCTCACCATATTTCTAGAATCTTGCGAAAGAAAAACATCAAACCTCCTTTATACCCCAAACCACCCCTAGGAAACTATTTAGGTCTCCCAAAGACAAATTTATCTAATGATTGTCGTTGGTGTCTATGACCTTTCTTTCTCTCATGGCAAGTCTTGTATAGGACAATAGGTAGATAATTTAGGGCGTGTACTAAGGAGCATATGGCTGACGAGATCCATAAGCGGGTCTCAAAATCATCTATTATTAACCACTCTCATAACATCAAACATATGATTTTCTTTGATAAGGTTAGAATTCTTGCCTTCTCTTCCTTTCACACCAATAGTCAAATCAAGAAAGCCCTTGAAATTGAAAAGAAATCTAACAATTTTAATTGAAAGGATGGTTTTAAGCTTAGTAAATCTTGGCATCCCACCATCCATCATGTTTCTCACAAGCATTCCATCAAATCTATCCAATCCTAATCTATTCCTTGGCTCCCTTTCCCTCTTCCCATTTTTCTATTCACCCTTCCCCTCTCTCTTATATATAT
>APFE030018543.1:22365-35765 GCA_000404065.3 Pinus taeda
TTCTAAGTAAAAGTAATCTATTAATATGTACAAAAATATACAAAGAGGACAAGCCTTCGACCAAGGTATCGTAGAGTGTCAACAAAATCTGGACTGCCCCAACATTGGGGAAACCAGTCCAATGACAACAGAAACCTCAAAACTGGTATCAATTCTCAAGTTCAGACCCCACAAAAGAAATAGTAAGATGGTTCCTTGACGATTAGTCCATATAGGAAACCAGAACCCAAACAACACTAGCAAAAAATGAAATACTAGATAATGAACACCTGGGTAGCCATAGCCAGCCTCGAACTATCATCAGGCAGCCCCTGCCTATTCTCCGTCCCTTGGTTTCTACCCCTTGGTTTCCGCCAATGCGATATTGCGATGCGACCTGATCGCAATCGCATATCGCTATAAGTAAAGGCCTTTCCCTTTGGTCTCCCCATGCTGCAATCCACCGTTGGGTCCACATCATCGCATCACACATATGAAGGTGTAAAGGCTCCACCCCTTTGTTTCTGTCGATGCGATATTTCGATGTGATCTGATCGCAATCGCATATCACTATATGTAAAGGCCTTGCCATTTGGTCTCCCCATTCTACGATCTGCCATCGGGTCCATGTCATTGCATCGCACATATGAAGGTGTGGAGGCTCTACTCCTTGGTTTCTGCCAATGCGATATTGCGATGCAATCTGATCGCAATCGCATATCGCTATATGTTAAGGCCTTGCCCTTTGGTCTACCCATTCTGCGATTTGCCGATATTGCGATGCAATCTGATCGCAATCACATATTGCTATTAATTACCACCTGCATCCAGGGGTTCAACTTCCTTGTGCACCAGGTCAGTGCAAATTTGCAGTTGATTGTGATCATTGATGATGTTGAGAGGGCCGTAATGTAAGATTTGGTCCTGATCAACTCCTATGTTTGCTAGGAGATCAACAATTTTGTTACTCTCCCTTTTAACATGCATAAAAGTTATTGCTCTCCTATTTCTTATCCATGTCTCTAAAGTTTCAAGCCTTGCCAATAATCTCCAGCTGTGGGCAACTCGCGAAGCCGCATTTCCTTGTTGGATTAGTGAGGCCATGTTGAGAAGGATTTGAGTGTCTCCTTCTATAAGTATGTGATAAAAATTGTGTTGATCAGCTAGCTGCATACCTTTCCATAGTTCTTCCAGTTCCACCGAGTTGTTCGTGTCCCATCCTATGGATCGAAAGTACAGTAGTAGGGGTTTGCCCTCATGATTCCTGAATATGCCTTCTAATCCTGCTTTGCCTCGCTTTCCCTTGGAAGCACCATCAAAATTAAGCTTGATCACTTTCTTTGGGGAGTGAATCCAATGTGAGGGTGACCTAGTTGCATTATGAGGTCTATTGGAGTTGAATTGAGCTTGCGGGAGCTGTATATTCCAATTATTCCATATGCTTAGTTCTTGTGGCTGTGTCAGAAAGTCCTCAGTCGTCCATTGATGTAAAGTGAGAGTTTCTTTGATATTCTGACATAGGTTATTCCATATGACTTCTATGGAGGTTTTTTTATTTTTGAAAATTTGTTTATTTCTTTCCTTCCAAATTGTCCAAAGTAGGAGACCTGGCAAGATGGTCCACAACTTGTTGACAATTTTTCTAATGTATGGCTTTGTAGTTTAATTGTTAATGGTGCTTCTAATATCCCCATGAAGTCTGCAGGGTCTCTGGCATCTGAAAGTGAGCTTTTCCCTGAGCTGGTTGGCCATGTGGCAGGAATCCATGAGGTGTTGAATGCTTTCTTCATTGTTCTAACGATTGGGGTAGTAAGAAGGATCATGAAATCATCGTTTGATTAAGTTGCCCCATGTGAGAATTCTCCCATGATACAACAACCATATGAAAGTGGAGACTTTGGGCCAGATCCCGGTTGTCCATATATGATTCCAGGTAGGATCAATTGGATCCTGAGAGTGAGACATTATCTGGTAAGCTTCTTTGGTGGTGTATGTTCCTCTCAGTGTGTAGCCCCATCTTAGAACATTGCTGCCTATATTAACTTTAATTTTCCTGCTGGTAAGCTCTTTGTGTATCTCCATGTTGTAAGCTTCAACTTCTTGCTATACTATTTTCTCCACTGGTTTCCATTTCCTAAATCCTTGAGTATTGCTAGGATTCTAGTAATGTGCTATAGTGTTCTCCTGATTAGTGTCATTTCTATTATGATTTGTGCCTGGTATGGGTACTGCAAATTTGGGTCGCTGTTGCCAACAATCCATCCAAAAATGTGCTATTCTCCCATCCCTTATCTCCCAGAAGCTATGCTGATGGATGATGTCTTTGTGTTGCTTGGCCACGGTCCAAATTAAAGATCCTTTGGGCATGGTAGTTATCCTTATCAGTTCTTGTTGCAGTTGGTTGTTGGCATACTTTGCTATCCATAATTGCGCCCATGGCTTCTATGGACGAGAGACCATTACCACCATATTCTGGCTCCCATCAAGATGTTTCTGTGTTGTGGATCCTGCAAGCCGAGACCCCATTGCTTTTTAGGTTTGCAAACATTTTCCCATTTAACGAAGGCCCATTTCTTGTTTTGTCCTGTAGAAACCCATAAGAAGTTGCGTTGTAGATTCCTAATTCTCTTTAGTACCCATTTCGGAGCAGCAAGTACAGAGAACAAATAGAGGAGCATGGATTGTAGAACTGCTTTAATCAAGACTAATCTTCTTGCCATGTTGAGAGTCCTATGAGTCCAAGACTGGAGCCAGTTGTCCATTTTGTCCAAGAGTTGATGCCAGGAAACATGCTTTAAGGTGGAACCTATGAGTGGTGCTCCTAAATACTAAGAAGGAAGCTTGGCTTGAGGGAAGCCTATGATTCAAGAATTGATTCTTTGGGTGGTATTAGGGGTGTTGAAGAAAAACATTTGAGATTTGGTGGTATTGATGGTTGAAGCAACTGAGAATGTGTCTAGAAGTACTTTGAGGGTTCTCTCTTCATTAACAGAGGGGTGACCAAAGAGCATGTTGTCCTCAATGAATTGTTGATGTGTAATAGCAGAGGAGTCATGGACAAAGAGACCTCTAAGATCATGAGAATGAGCAGAGTGCTTTATGAGACGACCAAGACCCTCAGCCATAATGATGAAAACAAATGGGGATAGAGGGTCCCCTTGACGAATTCCCCTTGACGGATGATACGGCTTAGAGGGGATACCATTAACAAGGAGAGAGCATAGCGGAGAGGAAACAAGGGTCATTATCCACCTTACCTAGGTCAGGCTGAATCTGAAGGCTATTAGTACGCTCTTTATGTAAGTCCAGCTGAGCTTATCAAAGGCTTTGGAAAGGTCAATTTTCAGCAACATTCTGGCTTGTTTGCTTTTTTGAGAGAGTGGATGGTTTCATGAGTGAGAGTAATGCCATCCCAAATTTGGCGACCTTCGACATACCCAGATTACTATAGGGAGATGAGAATAGGGAGGAGCGATTTGAGGTGATTGGCTATGAATTTCGAGATAATCTTATAGATTACATTCGAAAGGGAAGTAGACCTGAACTTCTCCGGAGTGCTTGGTTGAGAAACTTTAGGAATAAGGGCGATGAAGGTTGCATTGAGTGAAGGGAGTAACCAGTGCATGACTCTAGATTCTTCTACCACATTCCAGACATCTACTTTGATTAAATCCAAAAAGTGGTGGTAAAAGTTGGACGTGAAGCCATCAGGACCTAGCGCTTTCCCAACCTTCAGTTGTTTTGAAGCTTCTTCGACCTCCAAGATGGTGATTGGTCTTAACAGAAGTTGATTATGCTCCTCCGTGATGCGTTTTGGAATATGCTTGAGTATTTCATTGATTGCTTGCTTTCTATCTGTGTGTTTCTTCTTATGAACAGTTTTGAAGTGATTTTGAGCTCTTCCTCTATATCTTCCTGTTTCTCCATTTCGTCGCCTTGTGAATTTTGAATGTGAGAGATGGTGTTATTCATTATTCTTTGTATGGTTGTGCGGTGAAAAAACTTTGTATTTCGTTCCCCTTCTTTCAACCATTTGATTCTAGACTTTTGTATCCATAGCATTTCCTCTTGTCTACCTCTTTCATCTAGTTATGTTATCAATATTTGTTCTTGTCTGGCATACTCCTTTGTTCTACCTTCTAGGATGATCTTTTGTTGTAGCTCTACAATGCTTTGCTCAAGCACTTTCTTCTCCTGAAAAATGTTGCCAAAGATTATATAGTAGCAGATTTTGATTTGTTTTTTAATATGCTTCAATATTTCTTAGAATTGGTACATGAGAGAGCCTCCATTAGGTATGAAACTTTCCCACGTTGTTTTGACTACTGTATTAGATTTAGGGTGGATGAGCCAAAAAGCTTCAAACTTGAAGGGTTTTCTATTTGAGTTTCCTAGATTTTTCCATTGCAAAGTGATGGCCCAATGATCTGATCTAGCTAGGGGTAGGATTGAAGCACATATGTCGCCACCAAGATGGACGAAGTTGTATGATATTAGAAATTTGTCCAACCTGGATGCGATTTGCTGAGTACCAGATCTCTTGTTGTTCCAGGTAAAGAAGCCATTGTCAAAAGGTAAATCTGTTAGTCTATTTTGTTGAATATAGACTTTGAAGTCATTACTTTCTTTTTCTAATTTTCTTCAACCCCCCAATTTTTCCTCTAGCCGTGTGATCATATTGAAGTCTCCACCTGTTAACTGGAGTGGATGAGTTCTTGTATCATTGAGAATTTCCAATGTTTCTAATAGCTTAAGTTTTTGTGTACTTTCCTGTGGAAAGTAAACATTGGTTAAATTCCCATGTATGTTGGTGCCAATCAGGTGGAACATCGCATGGATGAAGTGATGTGAGGCATAGAAGTTTGTTAAGGAGACCTACTGAATGTTCCAAGCTATGGCCAACCTTCCCGAGGCACCTGTTGCATCAACTGTAACTGTTTGACATCCTGCCCAGGATTTGGATAGTATGGATTCTAAAGTACTGGAGCTACATTTTGTTTCTTGCATAAATATAATGAATGGTTGTTCTTTATAAATCATGTTCTTCATCATTTTGTACCTCCTGGGACCATTAAGTCCTCTTACATTCCATGATATTAGCTTCATGGTTGACTAGTAGCTAGGGACCGATAATATTTGGTCAACTTAGAGCATCTACCTCATTCCATGAGCATTTCCACAATTAAAATGGTGCACTGTAAGTATGTCTTCCTGCCTCTTTTCTTCCCCTCTTTGATGATATGTTTTCCATCCCATAGGCCTCCTTGTTGGGTGCCCAGAGTGTTATGCTGATGCATTTGTGTGATCACTACTTCCAAATTCTCCAATTGTCTTTCCGTTATTGTGTGAAACTCCTTCCTTTTGCAAGCTTGCTCAAGACTAAAAATGTCTATTTCTCTGAGATCAAAGCTTTCTGGTTCTTCTTCCATTGAGCTTTGTTGATTGCCTTCTTCCTATTGAGTGAGAGACTAGGTAGGTTCTACCTGAGTATCATCAGTTTCCATTATCTTTTTGGACCATAGTACTTTGTGTTGAATAGGGTTGGTGTTGTTTTGCAGATCTGAAGCAGGCTTTTCAGAGGAGATGATATTCAAAGGATGACTGGTTTTGGAGTGGGTGGAAATGGTGGATGAATGGTTGTATGGATCTGTGGTTGTCTTTGTTGGCTCTGGCGTATTTGAATCAGGCTGTTCCAGATTTGTCAAGATATCAAAGATGTTGCTAGAGGATGGAAAATCAAAGGTTGGTACAACCATTTTGGGTACTGAGGGGGGTTTTTCAGTATGCCTTTTCTGACTAGCTACCTTGGTGAATCCATTGGAATAATATTTGTTTCTAGTTTCTATGTTTCTAGGCGGCATGTTTAAGGGATAGTCACGAAAGAGGTGACCGTGAGCATGGAATCTCCTACAACGGAAGGGTACATGTTCATAATCAAGGGGCTGAATCCATTCAAATTCATCGTGCAGTAGACTTACCGTGTCCAGTAGCACATGGCACAACTTCATGTAGACGCAGATCCATGCATATGAAGTGTATCTTCGAAGCTTGGTTTCCTCCGCAACCTTAATGAACTCGACTAAGCCATTGTCAATGGATTTTAGAGAATCCTCTTCCTAGTATTCTAGTGGAAGCAAGTACATGGGGATCCAGACTGATGCCCAACTGAAGTCTTCTTTGTCAAGGTTAAATATTTCTACCATGTTTCTATCTTCGAGGCAGTTGAAAGTGGTTGTGAAGAAGCCTTTAGGGCCTAGCATGTAGACTTACATGACCTTTGGGCTTCCTCTTCGAAATTATCGAGCCTTGCAGGGCTTTTTCAGTCGGCCAGAAACTTATAAATTTTCCGATCAGTGCATGATATTTCATATATTTTATATGCACATTGATTCTATGGCTAGGCAGCTCAATCTTGGGCCTTTCTGTAGCAATGGATTTGCATGTTGGCAATGAGGATTTCTTCGTTTGACCTGATGTTGCTTGTCTGTCCTCTATCTCTTGTACCATATTTTCTTGTTCATTCTTCTACGTCTACTGCGCAGGCCGTGCCTTTGACTTCTCTGGATTCTCTCTTCCGCTCTCTGTTGGGTTTTCCGTAGTGTTATTTTTGGGGGGAGGCATTGATTCCTCTCCGATTGGACTGTTCATTATTCCTTGTGCTCAGAACTACAGTGCCAGTCCTCACAATGTTTTTGCCTCAACTTGGAAAACTACTAGTTCAAGCTGTGCACCGTCGGTGATTATGACAGGAACCCTAGTTCCTTAGTGCGCCATTGTAGCCCAGAGCAAGGTCCACCCCTTAATGTCAATATTAATATGATAGTAATAATTCTTATAAATCTCATCTTATTATCAATATTATTATTTTATAATAATAAAAGTTTTCTTATTTTATTAGATTTTTTGGATTTTCATGCCCTAAAAAATTGAAGTGAAATCTTGATTTGTGTAATTTAAACTAGTTTTTTGACAATATATATGGATTCAACACCATGAAAAACTCTATGGATTGAGCATCATGAAAAACCCCTACGGCACTTCGATTGCCTAGGGTTACAATGAAACTTGTGATTTCAATAAATTCCTTGGGGGTTTTAGAGAAACTAAGGAAAACCCACCAAAAAAACTTCCAAAAAGTGTCACTAAAGACAACTCCATATAATAGTAATCTTCTCTTAAAATAATCTTGTTATTAACATTATTAGTTGTATGATAATAATAATAGTTTTCTCATTTTATTTTTCTTAATTAGTTATTAGTTAATTAATAAGTATCGTTATTAACAAATTATCCATTATTAGCTCAAAATTTATTAGTTTTCATTATCAATTACAAAAAGTCAAATTTAACAATTAAAAAAGATTGTCATTTATATTATTCTTTATAGTTTAATCTTAATTTTAATTATATAAAATTTTAAAAGAGTTTATTAACGTTAATTGTTCTTTTAATTATTAATATTTTTAATAATTATATTATTATTGTTTATCTTACATTCTTAATTTAGTCATAATTTTAATAGCCAAATTAATTTCAATAATAATAAAAATAATATTAACTTAATTATATAATTTTTAATAATTTATCTCTAATCTCTAATGTCTCTCTCATCCATGCCTATCGCACCCATTGCTCTCTATTTTCCCACCTCTTCTCTTGCTAGAGGTTTTGACAATCACTAACAAAGCGTTTCTATATATATATATATATATGATTACTTTTATTAGGGACACAGTTATGTTATTTTTTGTTAAAAATATAAACTTGGTTAGAAATGCTTAAAATTTTAATGGATAGTTGAATAATGTTATTATAACTAATTATCTAATTATGATTAGTAGTGAAGTTTAAATGTCATTAATGTTATATATCAAATTCAATAATACATACATCTATATATATAGAGTTGAGTATATGACTATTATAGTACCACAAGTGGGAATTGGCTAGGGTATTATCAGAGATTAATTATTTTTATTGTTGCTAGAAATACATTGTGTGAACTTGTTTGAAATATAGCTATTTCATTTTCTCTGTAGCACATAATCTATTTAATGAAGGATTGTGTACATGAGGAAACCACCGAGGTTGAGTAGGTACTCTCAAGATGTATAAAATAATATGGACAAGTACTCATCTTAGAATTAGCAATCACAAGTAAAATGTTCTAGATACACTTAGGAAAGTTTGTTGATGTGTTATGGTTAAGTTTATTAAATCTCAATAAGAATGCATGATTGCCTTAATTTACAAATATTCTTGGAAAAAAATCATCGATAAGGAATTAAGTATGAGTTACTCCTATTTATGTCCATATAAAGATTTGAATAAATAATGGTGGGAAATAAGTGTAAGTTTTTAATTGGCTTATTTTTTAAAATGAAGGCTCTAATTTTATAAAGTTCATAAATAATTATAAATTTTTACATAAATTTTAAGGTTTCCATAAAGACTTGTAATAGCTTTATTTACCCATTATGTTAGATTCTTGCAATAATTCCTTCAAATGGTGAGAAATTTTTAATGGAATTGTATATAAAATATGCTAGAAGGTCCTCGTAAGAAAATCAATACTCTAGGATATGGTCATTTTAAGATATTGGAAAGGCTGGAGACAATACCTATACATTTAAGCTTCCCCCATATATATTCATTTACTTAAGGGTGAATGCAGAAAATTTCAAACTCTATGAGCCTTGTATGTTGGATTAGAAAGAGGAACAAGTCCTCTCTTATGTGTAGGACATAATACTAGTTGCTGAGATAGAGTTAAAAGAAGACATAGTTTTATAGAAGAGATGTAGAAGTACACTATCTGGGCAATATGAACTTTATAAAATTGGGTTGAAATGACAACTTCCAACTAAACCTAAATGGTACACATGGGACAAGGTAGAGAAAACATTTTCTTGTCTTATTTAGTAGAAGCTTTTCCATATAAAATATTTTCATTAGTTTTAATTAAAAATATTGTAAAGAATCAAACAATTGATCCTCAATACCCATAATAAGGATAATTGGTAAAAATATTTCTCTCTTTCTTTCAAAGACAAATAAAATATTTGGATATTTTTGTGAAAGAACATTGTCTTATATCGACTTGGAAAAATAAAAACTTATATTTCAACTTTTGAGTATATAAAAAAGTACACATGGTGTATGTGTGTGCATAAAACACATGGTGTGTGTGTGTTAATTACAATCAAGATTTTAGAAGGATAAAATCAATGTAAATACAACTTCATTTACCATTTTTACCATTGGGGCATAGTTTGGTGAATTGGGGTTTGGAACCTCCGAAATGTTATTTGAGGCATTGAACCATTTTTTTAGGAGAAGCACTTTGTTCCTTAAGCACTACCACTCCTTACGCTATTCAACAAACATATAAATTTGCAATGGTGCAATAATCATTTGAAGCAAGGCCTATATGCAAAATTTATGTTACTCATAAGTTGGCCTTCATGTTTTGACCATAATGATTTGAGAGGATGTCACATCAACCCCAATTATTCATGGAAAAGGGGCTAACCATGTGATCATGATGAAAAATACTATAGAATATTCCACATTGTAACCTTAGCTAAGAATTGAAAGAGTCAAACTTAACCACTAGTAGGCTATTAGGTTGTGTTATAACTAGGCCAGACTGAGGAAAGGAGTTTCCATTCTATTAGCCCATTATATAACATAAATGGGTAGACTATTTAATAGTGGATAGAGAGGGAGAAAATAGAGATGGTGTGTGTATTGTAACAACCCACTAGCCAAAGGTTTCACTTCTTTCATCAGGTTCCATTTAGAGAAAGAGAGAGCAAAAGGGCCTCCTAAAGAGTTTCCCAAGTCATACCTTGTGTTATTATAGTTGTTGGTGAAACCTAGAAAACAATAAATTAAAAAATCCACAACATTAAGGAAAATAATCCCCTTAGTATAGACTATATTTTTTAGTATAAATTTATCATATCTATTATGACAAACTATATAGTGTAATGTTCATGGCAATTTACAGATCACTTTTAAAAATTGAGGGCATGCTAGTGTTGTGTGTTAATATTCCTACTTCAACCTATAGAAGAGTTAATTAATGTATGCAACCATCTTCTTTGAAATAGGGCTATTAAATAGTAATAGATAATTATTTAATGTACACATGTCCTCTTTATTAAGTAAGCTCCACTAAATGGTTGGTACTTATTAATGATGGAAACACAAGAAGTCAAGGTTTTTCTATTTGAGTACATATTTGAAGAGGTAGGAGGCTATGGAATGTGTTGTCTAGTATTATTGCATTTTGAACTTTCCTCAATGAAATGCTCCCCACCTTAAGGGGAAAGAGGACATTATTTTCTTTATTATGAATACCATTAATAAAAGAGTTGAGTTAGCATATTTTACCTTACTCTACCTTACATCTAATTTTTAGTACTTGCCTATATTTGGTTTTAAATATAACATTAAGTTACACTAAAAAATTAAATCTGGAGCATAGTTGGCATAATTGAAAACACAATAGAAAGAAACCAAGGTAGAAGCAATTAAAATAGGTGAAAATTGGTTGGTTAAAGTGAATATGATGGAGGCACAACAATAAATTCTCAAAAAATAGTAGTCATGGAAGAATATGTTTATAACCTAATGTAAGTTTACAAGTGTGTATTTCAAACCCATGATTAACATATACAATTGAGAAACTAGAATTGACATGGTAGAAATATTTTGTAAGATGAATTTTTGGAGAAGAATTGTGTTTGGGAATTTAGTTTGCCCAATATGCGAAGGTGGTTAGGAAATCGGGGGACATGCTGTGGGGATCAATGCCATATGAGGTGAAGCAAATACTCCCTGTAATCCCCCTATGTCGTGGATTTAACTGGTTGGTTTGATATGCCATTTGGTAGTGTTGTCTTACCTAGCCGCACCCATGTCCCATCATCTCTTCCCAATTGCTAGTCACCCGCATCCAGGGACTAGTAACCTATTATTAAAACAATGATAATTTTAATATTTATCAATATATATTGTAAAATAAGATAAAGAATATACATATAGCAAAGAAACTTTATTTTTTGTAAATTATAACCAATTTATAGAAAAAAATATTCCAGAAAATTTAAATAGTTCTTGAATGTGCTTTTAAAAAATGGTAGAAAAATATCTAAAAATAAAAAATAAAACCACTTATTAAATAAATCTGATAATTGGATTTTTAAAAATAAATCTACTAAAAGATAAAAGATAATTAAAATGTTGAAAATGCATGGTTAAGAGTTTTGATTAAAAAAATAACCAATTGTTAACGGTAAAAAATTATGAGAAGCTAAAGTTTTAAAATATGCAGTATAGTTTTCCTTTTATGATTATTTATGGATAATTAGACTCATATGAAGAGTCATCGTTCTAAATATTGGAAAAAAGATAAATAAGCCATATATAGTATCAAAATTGTTAACACTAAAAAAATTATGAGAAACTAAAAGTTTTAAAACATGAAATATAGTTTTACTTTTATGATTATTTATGGATAATTATACTCATTTGAAGAGTTATCGCTCTTGGAAAAATGTTAAATAAGCCATAATAGTTAAAAAAACCAAATTTTTAATTAATATATAGACCAGAATAAGTAAGAGTTAGATTAAAATAACTTAAAAGCTTGATTAAAATAAATTTTATGTTTTTTTTGGAGTTGGAAAGCTAAGAGTTTCGAGGAAGGCTAACAGTTATAGAAGAGACGTCTTGCAATGTATTAATGTGTATATTTTCTAAATAGAATGTGTCACGAGATTTATCGAATTATTAGGCCGTAAGCCGTTTTTTTCTGAAATGAACTCTCCTAAATGTTTTTCATCTTAATCCTAACCGTTAAATTTCTTGTTAAACCATTCAAGAATTCTCAGCCATCCAAAAAACAGTCCGTCCGTCTACCTAACTAACCCGTCCGTCCATCTACCTACCTAGTCTGTCTACCTACAGTAGTTCGAATAGCCCGTGCCAAACCCTCTTGTGGAAGAAACAACCTTGCATCATTGAAAAACGAATGGTCTCTGCATATCGCTTATATTTTGGAGAGTAAGCCGACCACTATATTATTCGCACACAACCACCCTTTAATAATGCAATGTGGGTTGTGCTAGCATATATATTATTAGAAATCACTTGGAATTGTGCGCGCTTTTATGGTGTTAATGGAATTGGTTCCAGTGGGCGAAATTGCAGTTGAGCAAGAGAGGACTTCTAGCTGTAGCCCATAATCGAACGGCTTTTTCTATTCATTGACGGGTTTGGATAAACAATTATGGAGAGTCACTCGGACGCAGAAGTCAATAGGGAAGTGCAGGAAATAATCATGAAGATACAGCTCGCTCGAGAAAAGTTACAGAAATCTTCATTTTATACAAAAATTGTGAAACAAATAGAGAACCCAGAAATGATGACACCAATAGAAAAGGTGAGAAGCATAGACCCGCATCATTCACAGTTACAAGTTGTTCTCTATGGCGTTGGAGTGATAGATCCTCACAATAACATGAACACTGATGATGTAGAGCCTCAACACATGCAGTTATGTTTGGCTATTTTGATGAGAGAAAATTTTGAATGGGTGAGTGATATTGTGGTGTACGATCCAGTACTGTCAACAGTCGAACAAGAAGCTATAAACGCTTTAGACTGCAATTTTCTCTCTGTTAACGAAAATGGCAGAAGGACAGTGAATAGACCCACGCTCTTTTTCATGCCTCACTGTGATCTTGTTCTCACTGACAGTGTACTACAGGCAAACTGGACGCCTGAGAATTTGAATAAGATTATCATCATAGGAAACAGTTTAAAGGGTTACGACTTGGACAAAGAACTTTTTGCATATCACCGCCTTACTAATAAAATCGAAGTCGTTCTGGACAGTGATCATATGCTGCATGAAATGCCACTTCCACATACAACTATTTCTTTGAGCGGTGCACGCCATTGTTCAATAGGGCGATTGTATGAGAGATCATTTTATAATTTAAGTTGGCATTTTTTTGATTGGGATGGCTCGTTGCATGGGTTCCAAAGGCAGGACCCAAAAATGTTCGCATTCAATATTGTAAAATGTAATAAATCGGTGGAGAAAGTAATGGAGAAAATACGTTTGGGAATGAGCGAATTGAGGAATTCTTCATTTTACGAAAATTTCATGGAACACATGAGGGATCCCGAAATGGTCAGAAGAATAAGAAATGTGACTGGAACAGACCCATATCACTCAGAATTACAAGTAGTTGTCCATGGGATTGGAATGGCAGAACCGAGTAATCACATGCAGATAGCTTTTCTCATTTTATTAAGAAAACAATTTTATTGGGTGGATAATATAGTGATATATGATACGTCCTTGTCTGAACAGGAGAGAAAAGCTATAAAGGCCTTGAGCTGCT
>APFE030018544.1:18148-49986 GCA_000404065.3 Pinus taeda
ACTATTGGCCCACTCTTCATCAAGATGTAAGGTGATATATCAGCCAATGCAACCAGTGTCAAAGGATGGGGAAACTACTCCAAGGGATGAGATGCCCCTGCAACCTCAAGTGACTTTCGAGCCATTTGAGAAATGGGGCATGGACTTTGTGGGTCCTGTCAACCCTCCTTCAAAGTAGAAATCTTACATCATCGTGTGCACTGATTATCTAACAAAATGGGCAGAAACAAAGGTGATGAAGAAAGCAACAGAAGAAAAGGTAGTTGAGTTTTTGAGAAAGAATATATTTTACAAGTTGGATATCCAAGAGAATTAGTCACAAATCAAGGGAGTCAGTTTACCTCCAATCTGATTGAAGACCTACTCACACATCACAAAATTAAGGAAAGAACTTCCACCCCTTACCATGCGCAAGAAAATGACAGGGGGAAGTCACTAATAGAGATTTGGAAGGGATTTTGACCAAGGTAGTGAGCAGCAGTAGAAAATATTGGGCAGATCGATTGCTTGAGGCCACCTAGGCCTATAACACCACCTGGAAGGCCACCACAGGGTTCACACCCTATGAGATAGTCTATGGGAAGAAGGCTTTGCTATCAATAGAATTTGAATATAATACACTAAGGATGGCAGCTCAACTAGACCTAGATCTCAGCCATGCACAAAAGGAAAGGTTACTCCAGCTAAATGGATTGGTGAACAAAGATTACAGGCCCTTCTCCACTCAGAGATAGTCCATATTCAAAGGAAAATATGGCATGACAGACACCTCAAAGAGAAACTATTCCAGGAAGGAGATTTGGAGTTGCTGTATGATTCAAGGTATAAAGATTTCAAGGGAAAACATAGGACAAGATGGCTGGGACCATACACAGTAGAAAGGTGCAATGACAATGGTTTAGTTCTGAATAGGACCATCGATGAAGAAGCCATCCCCATGCTTGTCAATGGGCATAGGTTGAAAATCTATAGGAAGCCCCTCTCCAACCAAGAATTCATTGATAATCTGAGCAAAATAGTGTTGGTAGTGGAGAAAGTCTCTTCCTCCACACCACCCACACCCTAAAAAATAAAAAATAAATAAATGAAAATGAGGAGAATAAAAGATGCCTGGGTGAAAACCTCCCCTTGGAGGGGCCCAGGGCAGACAGCGAAGGTGAAAACCTCCTGGAGGTGCTCCAACTGTCTCTAACAAAAACAAAAAGAAAAGAAGAAAGAAAAAAGAGAAAAAAACAAGAATAGAAAAATTAACTTCTTTTGAATGCATTATAGATTGCAGGAGGGCCACAGAAGAAAAAGGGACATGTCCAAGCTGAATACACCTCTAATAAACCATTTCTCTATCACTATCGTCTTTTCCCATTCCCTGGTCTCACTTGTCTGGAAAACTATGCATCGTACATGAGGCTCTGTGCATTCTACATGAGGCTCCTGTAGAAATCACAGAGAGCTTGAAATCAAGTCGAGAAAATGATCAAAGGGCTAGAAACTTGTCCAGAAGACCTATGGACCCCCTACCGCCATTCATCCTCCTAACTCTCCATTCCATAACTGCACCACTACATTTCCACTCGCTTCTTTCTTCCCTGCACAGAAAACACAAAAATCTTGTTTCTTTTGTTTTTTTTTTAAATGAAGAATAAACAAGCAGCATCCTTAACTTTTACCTAGTGCATACCAGCTACTTTTCCTTGACCGACAGAAAATTCCTCAGCTACCTCTCTAGTCCCTGCTCAAGCATCAACCAAATTTTTTAGAGGGAGAAGCAGTTACAGGAAATCTTGTAGGATTCCTGTAACAGCTGATCCCCTTAAAAATTGAGCTCTAGAGACAAGGTTAGTGTAGCCACAGATGTATAAAATGCACAAGGAGCCCAGTCCTAATTGAAGATCACCAATACGAGGTAGCCAATCCACCAATTCAAAAGCCATGGGCACCAGCAACACAAATCCATCGATAGAATGCCAAAGTCTGAGCATGCAACAACACGGTAGCACACAATTCTCGACTAACAGGTAATTGACTAAACCCGTTCCTCTCTTGCATGAGTATAATTTAAAAACTTCATGGACAAGTGAGATGGTTTCAATTAAATGAGACTGGTGGCTAGCTAACTGACCACCCTCTTCTAGTTCAAACAACACTCAGTGGGTGCAATCAGCTTGTGTGTTCAGTCAACTCGAGAAAATCTCAAAATAGGGAGTGGCGGGATCTAATGGGAATGATTGAAATAACTACGGTAGGTGGCATAAAAGTTTCATCATGACATTGAAGTAGGGACCAATGGTCTAAATGAGGGTATGTACCCTTCCTGCCACCTCACCTCATCACCATAGAACACTCCCGTAAGCTTAAGTACGCTGCAGTCGACCACCTTCACAACCTTTGTTCTCATTTGTGTCGATGCGCTCTCCATTGTAGAAACCTACTTACCACCTCCATAGCTTCAAAACAGTCACTCTCTGTCAGTTTCCAAACCCCTCTGCTTATCAGGCTCTATAAGAGCGAAAACATAGTCATATAGGAGCCTTTCTACAGGAAGGCCAGTGAGCAGCACCGCAGAGGAAAACTCAAGATTTCAGGACAAATTCGGGCTGAAAATGGTAGGCTCAATAAAACCCGCTCTGCATTTCCATATATATACAAAAGATGGTGTGATTCCAAGTGAGGTATTGAGTTGAAAAGGGGAGGAAAGTGAAAACAGATTCTACCTGTGTTTTGTAAAAAAAATATATACAGTTCCTCTGTTTTCTCTTTGCACTGAAATATTGTCTCTTTCTCCTCCATGTTATTCCCCTATGTAAAGATATGATGAAACTCTAGAAAATTAATCTTATAAAAAAATAAAATATAAAGAGTGAACTTGCATTGGGTAGTCTGCTTATTTTGTGAAAGGGAAAAAACACTGTCCTGTAGGCACTCTATTTTTTGGATATTGTTTCCCTCAAACAGACCAAGAAGTAACGTAAGTTTAAGAACAAAGTTTGAAAGGAAGGAAAGTTGCATTTTTTTTTTGTTAATAAGGAAAAACACAAAAACTCTCTCTCTGGCTCCAAAAAGAAAACCTCAGCTGTTCCTATGTTTTCGGATTTGACACTTGCTGCCTTCCTCCTCACCTGAGATATTCCAACAGTCTCTGAGCATCATGATAGGGGGTTTCATGAGGAAGGAGCCTCTAAATTCCATTAAGATGCATGAACATCCAAAAGTGGTAGCCCTCTTTACCAGGGAAAATTAGATGCCTTTCTTTGAAAAGTTTCATGGGTATGATGAGGAAGTCACAAAGGAATTTACACTATCTTTAAAACCTCACTCAAAAACCCATGCCACTATCAGTTTCACGGGTCCAACCATAGAACTCACACTAGAATTCATCAGTAGGGTCACCGGTCTCCCACTTGGACTACCCTGGAGCAAGGAAGAAAAACCACTGGGTCAAGTTGCCAAGAAAACCTTTTTCCAACCTAATGAACACCCTGTGGAGGACAAGAACAACATCAGGAGAACAAGTATACCTTATCCATGGGATAAGGTCATTTATCAGTTTATGAAATACATCTCCTGTGAAGGAAGATACATCATAGTTTGTGGCTACCATTTCAGACTGTTACATGAACTAAGATATGGCATGGACCTTCCTGCATCCAGAAAACTCAATATTCCATATTTTCTCCTCCAATCCTTAATAGAATCTAGCACCAAATTGAAGGCAGGGGTTCCATACCAATTGGCTCACCATGGCCTAATTAAATTGCTGGTGGAGGATGCCATTCACACTTTCACAATCCCCATAGCCTGGGATATTTTCAGAAACATGACTAAAGAGGATGATATAAAAACTCTCACCTATGACCTTAGTCCATCTAAAAGTGAAGAGGAGGAACAAAAAGGGGAAGCTAAGAAGGAAATCCATGAAGAAGAAACGAACACTCAATTGGATGAAGAGGAACCCCACACAAAAGAAGAAGAAACCTAGATACGAGAGGAGAAACATGACACCACCAAAGATGAGCCTAAAGTAGAGAAGAAGAAAGAATCAAAAGCAGAAAAGGGTAAGACCACAACAGAGAAAAAGAAGAGGCCATGAACTGAAAGGAAGAAGCCTAAGACAATGCCGAAAAAGGTTGCCACAGGAAAAGTAGAAACTAAGCAAGCAGAGGAGCAAAAAAAATCAGAGACAGCAGAAGAAAAACCAACAAAAATAGGAAAAACAACAAATGAAGAAGAAGAAGCAAAGAAAGAATAAGTACTCCTGAGACACTAGCAAGAGTGAATTGGGTTAGTTATTTTTTGATGTAGTCTAATGTGTTCTTTATGCAGATTTTTTGGTCAGTTTTGGACAAAGTCAAGGGATTTATGAGCAAATGGTAGCAAATACTTGAGGAAAATAGGGAAGAGGATTTTTTGGGGGGTTTCTCCTTCATTTATGACCCTTTGGAGCAAAAAGGTCCACATTGATGCATCCATCAGCAACTTGGAGCACAAAGGTCCACATTGATGCATCCAAGGGTTAGCCGCACAAGTAAAGAAGGACTATTGTTTATCTCCAGTTCTGGGAAGCTGAGCTCCTTGATTTTAGGAGGACTGTTGGAGGAATCCATTTGTATAAATAAGGGGTCTTAGAGCCTTATTAGGTTAGTCAGTCATTAGTATAATTTTTGCACTTTTTTGCAGCACTTGTTCAGCTTATTTTCGAGCTTCTTTTTTAGGACAGTTTATGTAATGTGACTTTTATTTTTGATAATGGAGATGAAATAGTTTTTGAGCCAGCACTGATCTCTTTCAAAGGCTGAAGCTCTTGGGTTAGGGCCCAACCCAAGCTTCCCAGCACCTCTTGCTTTTTACTTATAAGTTTTTGTTTCAACTCAAGAGTTAATTTCTATTACATAGATTCATTTTACTTTGTTTAGATTATGTTGCTTTTGATGGTTTGCATAGCTATTTTTGTTTCAGTTGTGCTAGTAGTTTAATGCAGTGACAAGATAAGATTCAAAAAAGGTCAACAACAGGCCCTGATCTCCTTTCTCCCTTTTTGGGACTATGATTCGAGATCAAGGCACTATTGTTGCCACCAAAAAGACAATTTTCCTCTCCCACGCAATTTCTAGTGTGATGACTTGATTTGGAAAGATTAATGTATTGCTTTGGATTCAATTGCCTAGATAATTTCCTATTATTTTACAATAGATCTCTCTGCATGCTTTTCTATTCAAAGGTTATTGCTCAACATTTTCTATTTGTAGGTTAGAAATTAGGTCAAGCTAGAGAAATTTATGTTTTCAAGGTATAGTTAGTCCTTTCTTTGATCAGCTTTCATAAGTAGATGTGAAGATCTCTTGCAAAGCACCTCAGCTCACCATACATCCATAAAGTAGCTAGCATCAGCTCAAATCTCAATGATTTCCCAAATTATTCGCAACATTTCACCAATCTGCCAATTTCTGCATTTTTCTCCATAAGCTTCCCTCTTGCCATTTGAACAAATTCAACCATCATGTTCCCTCTTGATCTTCCTTGACAAGCTCCAGACACCTCAACACCTTCATCTAGCCTTCAGTTACCCTTTTCCATCATTTTTCCACCTTCAAAACTTCCAAAAATAGCTATTAGCCTCCTCCTGTAGATCCCCTACAGCCTCCTATAGAATTCCCTATAAGTGGTTTTTCAAAATCCAATTGCAATGGGTCTTCAAAAGGGTACTAGGCGCTTCTTAGGACCTCTCCACACCTTCCTCCACCTCTGCAAAAACCAAGTCCATCTTCCTTTGCCACCAAACCTCCGCACAATCACAACCAAATAAATTACAAGCATAATAATTTCACATAAGAACACTCAAAAGCACAAAAAGATGTTTTCTTCTCATTTCTTTTCATAAGTAGCTTGAATAAATGTAATTTGCCTTTTTTAGTAGTCAATGGCACTCATCACATCAATTTCTATCTCTTTTTTTGCAAAAGTAGGGTTAGTTGGATAAATTAGGGTTTGCTAGGGTTTGCCTTACATTCCAGTCTTCTTTCTCTTTCTACAAGTAGAATAGTCCTCGTAGAGTTAGCTTTCTTTCATCATAGTTAAAAGCTTCTTCTGAGAATTCATAGAAGTTGGATTAAGCTCCTATTGTTCTTGTGCCAGCTGACCAAGTGATAGCCTACAGTGAGAGCTAGTACTTGTGCATACAACACCATTTCTTCCAAGTTTGTTATGAACTACCAGGTTGATAAAAGTAGAGTAGGAAGCCCCAAGATTTGCAGCATTATTGCTGCAATACTGGTGCTCACAAGTATTCTAAAGCATAGAAAAGATGACAAAGGAGTATCCATATGACAAAAGGACCTAATATATATCAAGAAGGCCACTTTCGATGAAGGTAGAAATGACATGACAAAACAGGAAGGAAAGTGATTGATGATTGGTGCCCTACCAAGAAGAAGTTCAAACAAAGACTTCATGACATCGAAGGAAAGAAGGAGATCAAGCAGTTGAAGGACCCAAGGAAAAGAATTTGCTGATGAATGGACAAGTCCCTATTTAAGACAGATTTCTAACAATTTCCCAACTACAAAGGAGCTTGGGAAAAATCCTTGTGAGAGGAAACTTGGGCATGTATTCCTCAATTAAGAGGAAGAGATAAACACAACATTCTTGTCTTCACTTGAGAAGAAAGAATGGGAGGATTGTTATAAAACAAAATAACCCCCTCATCAACTCACAGGGGAAAGACATGATAGTTGAAGCAAAGACCAAGATCACATGCCTTGTTTCCACACTAATATTGGCTATACACTGATAACCTTCTTTATAAAGCTTCTCTGTAAGCCTAAGGGAGCGTTAGTGACCGTACTAACTCTAGTTGTTAGTTTGGGAACAATGCTAGTGGATACTAATGAGCATCTACAGGTCAAAGGAGTGAATTGACCCATAAATATCTCTATATTCCCTCCTAAATCTACTCAAAAAAGCAAGGAAACATCTCAAGTTTGACCTATTTGTGCGATTTCTAAATCCTAATGAAGGAGGTAAATGGGAAAGAGCTAAAAATGATGGCAACATAATTTCTTTTACCTTAAGAGACTCATGGAGGAACTTGGCAATCCTAACTCAATTGCTACATAAGAAAAACTAGGGCTCTGGTGATAGAGGTAAGAGCATTTGAAAGGATAGCTTACTTGAATGTTGAGCATAGTCTCAAATCTAAGCATAAGAAGTTGGTAAGACGGGAGAGAGAGAGAAGCTGGAGGGGTAAGGGAAGGTTGATGCAGCAGATGGTTGTAATCACTCTTCTAACATTAATATAGAATTGCAGTTGAACTATCTACTTCATGATGTTGGTACTATCATTCATTTGCTTGTTTGTCCAATACCTTTTAGCATGAGTAGCTTGGTTATGTGTAACTAGATGTCTTTTATGTATTTATGTATTAGTTATCAAGGTTGTATCCTGTGATTATGACTATCTCTTCTATGTGCAGGACTTGATCTAGAGCTGATTCAAGGGACTTCCACCTAGCTCCATTATGCTCTCCAGCAAATCTACACAGAGGCTTGAGGTAATCAATATGTCTTGCTTTGATAGTTAGTTATTTTTTATGGACACGCATGTAACTTTGTGACAGCTATAAATAATCTTATAGTCTGCCAAAGGTCCTGGGAAGACCTTTGAGGGTATCTCCATTCTCCATACACCTTGCATTTCATCCTATAACAAAATTGGCGACTTCGCTGGGGACTATACATCTAGTTCTAGGTTCACCTGGACAATTCTCAATTTCCTCCTCCTTCTAAGACCTCCCTATACTTCTACATTCTCTTTATGACGCACCAAAACCTTGCTGCATTTTGCCTTCATATATTTAGCCTTGAATCTGATCCTAAAAGCCTTGCTTTGAGCTCTTTTGCCGCACTAACGTAGGTTATTAGACTAAATAGTGGTTTATAAAGCTCATTGTATGCACAAACAGAGCATTAGTGGACCCAATAACTCTCTATGGACACTGCTATAGAGTGTTAGTCCCCCAAATCTTAACATACAACTGTGTTTGTAAACTCAAAGGGATGGAAAGCCTGCTCATGGACTGAAAGGGATCTGCAGTTACATTTTGTTAGTAATATCAGTGTCCTAGAATATTGTTTTTTTTAGGAAATAAGTTTTTTTTTCTTTCTTAAAACGTTTTTATCAAAGAAAAATCAACAATTTTGTATTCATTATTGTGCTTAGCTGGTTACAATCTGCTTTATTTTGGTTTCAAATAGTTGTTAGAAAATATTGGAAAGATTTTTGTTGGTTATGCATGTGTTATAATGACTAGGATACATAGAACAAATATGAATATGTGAAAGACTCTCACCTGTAGAATACAACTTGTTTCAACGAATTGAATATTTTTTATGCATTGTCTTTTGCATGATTTTTTAGTCAGAGTCCCATCACATTTCATACGTCAACTCCCCTATCGAAGACACTAAAAAATTACACATAAAATTTACCTAAAATCAATAAGTAAATCTTTATTGAGCAAACAAACATTAGTTTAGGCTAGGATATTGGGATAGGTAGTGTGAGTAAATTACCCAAGATCGGAAACCAAAACTAGTGTCATTAAAAGAGAGAAATTCCTTCTGCACTCATACTACTGGGACCACTCTAGTCAAAGAAAAGCTAAATATGAGACAACATTGGACTATAAATGAAGGTATCCCACCTTCGCTTGCAACTACTTTGGGTATTCTGTGTATTGGGGATCCCTTTGGGGATTTCGAAGCTGAGTCGGGGACACAGGTATCCTTCCTACACAACGTACTGTCTGTGACTATGTCACCCCCAGTAGTGTCTATGATCTAAGGTATCCTTAGTATCCAAAATTTTAGGGACTTACATAAGGTGAATGGGGCAGACTACCCTAGTACCTAACACAGATGAACCTACTTTGTCTTTAGTTTTTGGGAGGGTGCTCGTCTTCACGAGAATACTTGGCCCCTCAAACTAAGGTTCAGGAAAAGCTCTAGAGTAACCGTAATTGTACATTTGGCCAGCCATCTCTATTATTCATTGTGATACTGGGTTTCATCTCTAGTGATCGGTGCTTATCAGACAGGGTCATTTCCCTCTATTTGTTGATTGATCAACTTAGTGTATTTTTTATATTTTTCGATACCCGAGTGTTATCATTAAGACTTTAACAAATATCATGATAAAATTTATTGATAAAAATTAATGGTCACTGTGGCTACATCCAACCCTCATCGTCAATCTAGATGATTGTTAGGACTTCCTCCACTCATTGTGGAAGATCTGTCAAGCTCCAGTGAACTGGATTCCCCATATTTGAAAAATCAATATCCTAGATGTCACACTGAATCTATTTGGACAATCAATGATTCAAGTTTGCCAGAGGATTTCTTTAATACAAGATTTCTTCCTCCCTTTAACCCTCCACTCATGAATCCGTTGGACCCACTCTTGGTCCTCATGAGACCTGTACTCCCTATTTCTTTAGTTGGAACATTTCCATCCATCCTATCGATGACCAATGGGTCATGGAACTTTGTGGACACTTTTGGTCCCCCACCACTTCCCCAGTCGACAGTCACCACCACACCATTAATGGTGAACCCTGCTATCCCATTTGTCCTAGGTACAAACCCTAAGATGACACCATCCACAAGTGGAACCCATCTTATGTCGGGTTCCACACCTTTAGTGTCAAACTCTATACCTTCGATAAGTACTACATACAACACTCCTTATAACGCTCAATATAGCATGGTTAGTGTGGGTCCCCTCAACCAACAATATGGTTGGCATCCATTGTACAGTTTAAACCCCCAGATTCAAGTATTTGGGGGCACTCCCAATATGCATATACCAATTGGGAACGTAACAGTTCCCCCTCCATTTTCAGGCATGCATGGTCAGCCACTCATTGACATGAGCGCTTCTTATGTCAATCAAGGACATATGGTTAGTTCTGTGGTGAGCAGGAATCCTCAAGGAGGTCCCAACCAATTAATGGAGGCACCCTACTCACAAATTCAAATGAGTCAAGGGGGCACTACTTATCCTAGTGGCAATTCTATACCCCAACATCACAATCCCCATGGAAATCCACACTACCATGCCATACCCCAAGGCAACTACTGTACCACGTAGCCTATGGATAATATTGGGACTCAAATGATGGGAGGACTGCAAGGATCCTCAATTCATATGTCATCACCTTGTTCTAAGTCAGGAGCACCACACATTCTACCTTTCTTGGCAACATTGGACATCCCCGACTTGTAACAACTTACAAATGACCCCATATGTCATAACTTACTTTGGCCACCAATCCCGCATAAAATACCAACAAGCATCTACAAGTTCGAAGGGAAACAACGGGAGGATCCGAGCACCCATATCACGACCTATCATCTTTTGTGTGTTTCCAACTCCATGGTGCATGATAGTGTCTGGTTACATCTTTTTCCCCGCACTCTCATTGGAAATGTAGCCAAGTGGTACATTGAGTTACCATGTGTGTCAGTAAATACCTTCAATGCTCTAGCGATGGAATTATTAAAGTACTTCCAGCTACCCATATGCTATGAGACTGGGATAAAGCTCCTCACTTCATTATGTCAGGATACCGCCACCCACATCTTTGATCATATACATGAATCGAGACATAGGTAGAGGTTAGTCAAAGCTCCCCTCCCAAGGTATCTCTTAGCAGACTGGTTCTGCAAGTCCCTACTCCCTCAAATTTCTAAGGATGTCACCTTAGGTCGTGTGGTCACAGAAGACCAATCCATACGTTGTACCCAACACTTAGATTTGATATATTCACAGTCTAGCACTCTTTATGACACAATCCCCAATACCCCTTTCAAGTCCAATGCTTTTGCTACTTAGCACTGATTGTCAGTGCAACCACCGGGACTGCTATAAAACAACTCAGTGGTCAAATTTTCTAGATGTCAATGGACCCCTCTACCAAATCGACTTCTCTTCCTAGCATCGTGATAAACTCTATGCAGTCTACACAAAAACCCGATGGTAAGAACAAGAAGAATAATAAAAATACCGCTCCTTCTGAGGAGTAGTAAACAAAGTAGCGAACCCCAAAGCAGAAGGTCATTATGCCTCCTAACGATGGAAAGGATAAACCCACCAGATTCGCTTGCAAAATCTGTGTTGAAGATCACATGACCTATATTTGCCCGCGTCTTCAAGAATGCATAGATTTCATTACTAAAAAGGATACTAGTACGGTCCCCATTGTCCTTAACAATCCTTTCCCTACTCAGTAGCAACAACACCTCATTGCAAACCAAACCCAATCCCTACAAGGGGGAAATGGTGGTTCACAAAATCCTTCAGCTGGTGAAGGATCTTCTACCATTTACACTTTTGAAACGCTAGATCTACAAACAAGAGCCAAATCCTATGGAGCTCCTGTCACTCATGCAAAGGAACCTTCCTCAAGTCAAAAACTATCGTTGCCCAATGATTTGCATATCAAAAGGCTAGTTGTTGACCTTGTAATTCACCCCCCTAAAGGGGCACTTCGGTGCACAACACACAATATATCTACACGTGCCGCCCAAAACTACAACATTGCAAAAGACTTGGCGCAAGTGCCATTGCCTATGTCGATGCTTGAAGAATTACAAACATGTCCAGCACAAAGGAAATATTTTATTTTGGCTATTGGTGGTATTGAACCATAGGATTCCATGCTTGCAATAATTGACATGGAAAAGTGTAAAACTCCCCTTTCCCACTAGCTTGCATTCAAGTGAATTTTTTTTCGAAAGCTAAAGGTATACACAGAACTGTCATCGACGAAGGTGCTTATACCTATGTCATGTCGACTTCATGTTGGCTCGCTTTGGGTTCTCCAACCCTATCCCTGCAGTTGAATTCCCTTAAAGCTTTCGATGGCCACACTTTCATCCCAAAAGGTTACCTAGCCAGCTACCCCATCACTTTGTATGGGAAAATAGTAATGGTGGACATAGAAGTCATAGATAAAAAACTCAACTATAATCTCTTGTTGGGTCACAGTTGGATGTATGCCATGATGGCCATTGTATCTACTGTATTTTTCATTATCATATTTCCATTGGATGGAAAGGTAGTTACAGTGGACTAGTTGTCCTTATGCACCCCTAATTATTCCATGTTACCAAGCAGCTCTGTACTCCTAGTAGGTGGTGTACCTTACTCTTACGCTAGTATCAATAAAGGTCTACTGAAGGCTTCTTCCCTCATGGGTTTTGTCCCTCTTCATCTACCCAAGGTTTCACAAACAGTCAATATGCTTTCATCTATTCCTCATGAACAGACCGATCCATGGATCCTACCATCTCCTTCAGACATTGACACTTACGGAGAAAAAATGCCTTTGTCACCAACTAAATTGGCCTACCAAGCCATTCAATCTGCATCTGCATCTCTAGTCACATTGGTTATGTCTAACGGTACCATTGCCCTCCCATAACCAATCCTTCTTTCGATCCACTCAATCAAGTCCTACCTAGAGATGAAACTATTAGAGAAATCATGAGTTTAGAAGAGCAACCTCGGGAGGACTCGCACCATCGTGTTTCGTGATCTGATTCATACACGATGCCTCTTCAAATCCTATCCGCTGATGTCCCAGAAATCATTTCCTCCCCTATATGACTATCCAAACTTTGGAGGTGGAAGGAAACATGGGAAATATTTCAAAGACATTGCTCATCAATATTTCTATCAAGACAGGCATTGTGGAAAACATCCATATTGGAGCCAATTGCAATCTTGAGGAAATTGCAAGCTTCACTTGCCTTTTTAAGGAATTCTGCGATGTATTCTCCTAGTCTTATGAGGAAATTCCTGGCATAGATCAATCTATTGTCGAGCATGAGATCAAGCTTTATGAAAATGCTAAACCTGTCCATCAAAGGCTTCGATAAGCCCATCCCCACAAATTGGCAACCATAAAAAATGAAGTAGAAAAGTTTTTACATGCTAGTTTAATCTATCCTATTCCTTTAACGGAATGGGTTTCCAATCTAGTTCCTATCGATTAAAAACAAGGAACCATTTGTGTATGTGTCGACTATCGAGAATTGAATTTCACGTGTCCCAAGGATAATTATCCGACAACATTCATCGATCAAATATTTGACGATTGCACTAGTTGTGAATCAATTTCATTCATGGATGGATTCTCAGGTTACAACTAGATTGCTATAAAACCCAAAGACTAGCACAAAACCACCTTCATCTGCCCATGGGGCATCTTTGCCTATCGAAATCTCCCATTCAATTTAAAGAATGCTGGAACAAATTTTCAAAGAGCCACAGACTATGCATTTCACGATATCAAGCATATCGTTCAAGCTTACTTGGATGACCTTCTGGCCCATTCCAAGGAACGAACACAACACCTAAACCATTTAAGAGCCATCTTTCTTAGATGTCGGTTTTACAACATCCGCCTGAATCCACATAATTTTTTTTTCTTTATTGGTTCTGGATGCTTACTTAGATTCATTGTCTCCAAGTACGGGATTAGGGTTGATCCCGATAAGGTAGACATAATTACTCAATTTCCTAAACCACAATATGTTCTACAGCTCCAACATTTGCAAGGTAAAGCAAACTTTTTACGATGGTTCATCATAAACTATGTTGAGTTGAGAAAGGATTTATGTGCCTACTTAAGGAGGTAGTGTCGTATCTGTGGGATGATCAAGCTCAACAATCATTTTATGCCTTGAAAAAGGTGCATATGTCAGCCCCACTCCTTAGTGCTCCCAACTATGGCCATGAATTTCTTCTATACTTGGCAGCCTCGCCATCCTCTCTCGAAATGGTCTTGGTTCAAACTCATGATGACTGGAGTGAACATGTGATCTATTATCTGTCCAAAGGCCTGGCTATGCCCAAAATCATATATTCACATGGAAAAGTTGTCATTGGCAGTCGTCTTTGTTGTCAACCGATTCTAACACTACATCCTATTGTGATAGACTACTGTCATCACCTTGGAGAATCCCATGAGACATATTTTGTCTCGTCAAATAATTGGAGGAAAATACTCAAAATGGATAGTGATCCTCCAACAATTTTATTTGGCTTTCACAACTGCCAAGGTGAAGAACTCCTTAGACTTTGCCAAACTTTTGTTAGACCTTCCCATCATCGATTCTAACAAAACAGCCCATGATCCTCTTCCAGATGAAGTTGTGTATCTTATCAACACCACTGACCCTTGGTATGAGGACATTCTTGTCTACCTCCAAGCACAATGGTTCCACCCCCAACTATTGACAGGTGACCGTCATCGCATCCACCACCAAGCGTGACACTATCTAGTGATTAATGATACGTTATATTGTCGTAGTGCAGACAAAGTTCTTTAACGTTGCCTCACTCATGAAGAGGCGGAACATGTTTTAAATGACTACCATGCTCGGGCATGTGGCGGTCATCTTTCTGGCATATCTACTACACAAAAAATCTTGCGTGTAGGCTATTAATGGCCAACCTTGTTCAGAGATTTTGTCAAGGCCATCTGGAAATGCCATTCTTGTCAAGTGTTCACAAAGAAAATGCGTGCTCCTTTGGCCCTTCTACACCCGATGATCTCTGTTAGCCCCTTTGCCAAATGGGAGATAGAATTCATAACTTACAATCCTGTTTCCTCTGTTGGACATAACTATATCATAGTAGCTGTGGACTATTTCAAGAAATGGGCCAAAGCCCTTCCCACCTACAGAGTCAATGGAGAAACCACGATGCTATTCTTGTTCAATTAGGTTATTTTTCATTTTTGTGTACCCCACATGATCGTTACAGACCATGGATATCATTTCCAGAACCATATGATGTCTAATTTAACATCGTTGCTTGGTTTTCATTAGGATCAATCATCCTCCTACTACCCCAAAGCTAATGGTCAAGTAGAGGCCGTCAATGGTATCTTAAAAACCATGATCTGTAGGTTGGTAGGAAATCATAAAATAAATTCGCACTGAATGTTATATTTGGCGCTATGGGCATACCAAACTTCAGTCAAAACTTCCATGGGCTTTACACCTTTTCAACTCGCTTACAGCCTGGAAGCAATTTTATCCATCGAGTGTCAAATCCCTTCCCTGCAAATAGCCATTGAACTCCTACCCAACACTACTGCTGAAGAAGAGTGCCTATTGTACCTCAATCAACTGGACAAAACCCGTTGAAATGTCAAATTGGCACTCGAGGCTCACAAGCACCGGGTAAAAGCCCAATATGACAAAAAGGTTAAGCCTCATTCTTAACAAGAGGGAGATCTTGTTTTGCTCTATGATAAAAAAACATGACCTCTTGGGGGCACTAACACTTCAACCCTTATAGCTAGGTCCCTATGTCGTCAAGAAAGTCCTCTCAAAAGGGGCCTATGAACTTCACGACTGGGAAGGAGTCCTGCTCGCCAAGCCCAGAAATGGGCTCTATCTGAAAAAGTATTATGCCTAGTATTGCACTGGGCATGTGCTTTGTAATTTTATGTATTTATAAGCTTTTCTTCCCTTTTTGGTGTGATTTGATTGTTTTGATATTTATTGGATTATTTTTAAATTGTCTCTTACATCCTTCTCGCAATGCAAATGTCTTCATTACCCTTAGCATACATAGGATACGCAAATGGTGCCAGTTGTTGCACATGGCACATTGCATCAGCTGCTTGGGTCATCTACACACCTGAGTCATAACTATTTTGTTTCAGAGGAGTCTTTCTTGGTACCGCCACCAACAATATTTCTGAGTACATGTCTATAATTTCACTTCTCACAGAAGTGTCATCAAGGGACATCTCCAATATATTGGTCAGGTTAGACTCCTAGCTAGTTGTTATGCAATTGACAAATCGTTATCACATTCATAATCCAACATTTTTACGCCATTATTTAAGGGTAAGACTCCTAGAACATCAATTTGAAATAATCACATATGAACACATTCCTAGAGAATTTAATGCGGTTAGCTAACTATGTATTAGATTGGCATCTGTCTCATTCACTATAGAAACATGCATGAAAAGTAAAAATTTACTAAGTAAAAAATTTTACAAAACCATTTAAAAAAACATTTACGCCATCAAAATATTAATTATATAAATATATATATATATATATATATATATATATTATATATATATATTATTATATATATATATATTATATATATATATATATATATTATATATATATAATCTAGTCTTTTACATCAAAAGATTCCAAAAATTGGATATTTTAAGTACAAAATGGCTACTAAGCCCAGCTACAAACACCCATGGGCCACGCCAAAACACCTGCTAAAAATAGCCTACTTCTCTTGAAATGCTAAAACTGCTCTAGCTATCCTCCGAAGAGAAACCAGAAACCGCTCAGGTACACTGACTATGTGCCGCTGCATATGAGAGGGAATCTCCCTCATAGGAAGGGGGGACACCCATGCCCAAGCCCTCCAGGTTCCTCAGAACCTCACGAAGACTTTTGACATCACCCCCATTAGCAGGTAGTTGGCATCCTCATCGAATAGGCAGGGTTTTCTTGGAGGTCATAATGGCGCCACATCTGTGTTAAGCATAAAGCTTCATGTCAGTACTTATTTTGCCTATAAAAACATTACAAAAATATTCAAAAGCTAAAAATACATGAATTACTTTCAAAAATCATTCTCACCTTGAGGACCCCAGTTGGTCCTAGGTGGTAGCATCAAGTCAAGGTTATTGGTGAAGTCCATGCCCTCGTAAGCATAGTCATCAATCATGACAATTTGTCCACGAAGCCATTGGAAGAAATCTTCTTTGAAGAAATGCTAGATTGGTCCTCCTCCTATGCGAGGATTTTGGGATGACCATCGCCTATTTCTCGGCTCCCTTGGATCAAAGGGTTCTAAGCTCATCCTTGGGCACATAACAGGTACCCTCTCAGGAATGAATGAAACTATGAGAGTACCATACCTTAAACTATGTTGGGTTCAAGTCTTGCATGCCATTAACTTTTCCTTCAACTGGCAAAGCACTACTTCACACCAGTTGAACATGTATGGCTAAGCACAGTCAACTACAAGAAACGGTTGGGCCTTTGTTGCAATGTGGGGACTCTTTGACCCCACCAAATGCACAATCAACCATAAAATGGCCCTCATAGACTTGGACCTTATCCTCTCTATGGGGACTCTGTTGCTGACAAGTCCACTCTCAGGGATACAGTACGATTGAACCAACTCTAGGGTAGATCGTGGATTTGGCCTTCCCCTGGTGAGGTTTACTTGTGCCCCATGGCACGATAGACCAGTTAAAAAGTATATGTCATCATGGTCAATAGCCAACTCATGATCTGCAATTCTAAACACTTTCTCGTGTTCATCCCAACGCTGGATAATCCATCTCAATAAATCCTCCTACCCTTTCATCAGCTCCAACTTTGCATACTTCAGTAAATCGCAGCAGCACAATGCAAGTATGCATTCTAGATCATTTCGCATCAACAATTCTTGGTTGTCATGGGCCTGTTCTCTCTATAGGCTAGTCATTATGGCCTAAAACCTACGCGAAATAACCCTAAAAACAGTCAAAATGGGGCAAATCAACTTTAGGAATCGCTATATGAGGTTTTAAACTATGCCCTTAAGCTCTAATTCCCCCCCCCCCCCACCCCCCGGTGGTACACATGGAGGATTAACGCCCTCCAACAGGTCGTATAGGGCATTTAACGCTCCCTATAGGCTTGCCAGAGGGCGTTTGTGTGCAAACACTACTTTATGGCACCTCTGATTTGAAAAATTGCCCTAGAAACTAATAAGAAAGGCTAAGTAATGCATAAAGTAAGGTTTTAGCCTCTACCTGGGACTGACGACATGTCGAATGGTTGCCTGGATCTCCTGTAATGGTCCACAGAAATCTGCTCCTCTTTGGCTCCAAAACACTCTCACAATTCTCAAATAGTGAAAATAATGCATGTGAAAGCTCGAAAGCCTTCCTTATATTTATTTTTGGAGACATGATTTTTTGGAATCATCAAAGAGGCAGTAGTCCATTCCCCATGATTTTTTATCATGCATGAACCCATATGGATAGGAATTGTTGCTTTTTTATATCTTTTTCTGCATTTCTTGAAAGTACCCTCAGGAATGAAAAGTAGTAAAAGCTGCATGCAGTTCTCAGTAGAGCACTTTTTCTTTTATGGGATATTTTCTCACTCTCAAAAACTGAAAAATCCTTAAGTTTTTCATTGTTGGGCTCATTAAACACATACAACGACTGTCCGAGCAACTCTTTTTCGCTCTTTCTAGCTCATTAAACTCAAAAAGATCATTAAAGCATTCTTTTTAGGCACTTTTTTCTTGTTCATAAAACTGAAAAAATATCGAGTCTTTTCTTTAGACTTGTTAAATATTATAAAGATGACTCGAGCATTCTTTTAGGTACTTTTCTCGATTGTTAAACTGAAAAATCCCAATTTTTTGTCACCGAGCTCATTAAAAATCTACAACAGCAACAAGAGCACTTGCTTTTTTGGGACCATTTATCGCTCTTAAAATCGAAAAATCCCCGAGTTTTCCCCTTCTTCGGGCTCATTAAATATATGAGGAAGGAATGAGCAACTCTTTTACCTCTTTTTCCTTGCCTAATAAACTGAAAAAGATACCTTGAGTTTTCTTCATTTGACTTGTTATAATTTGATGAAGGTATTGAGTTTGTTGCTGCATGACTCATTAAAAATTCACAACGAAAAACAAGTTTAGTATGTCTCCTCATACTCGTAGCAAAATGAGGTCGACATCTATTCAACATAGGTTTCGCTTTATCTGGGTTCAATAGATTAACTCACGAAAAAGTAACTGATCTCGGTATACCATTAACCTTTTGTCACACCCGGTTAACAACTATGACAAAGGGATCACCCTGGAGTCGTTCTTTATGACCTTTTCAAACTCTCTAAATATGAAAAGACCACCGAGTTGTCTCGTCTGGACTCATTAAATTCAATAGACAAGATATAGAGTCACTCTTTTTACAGTCCCTTTCAGACTCTCAAAACATGAAAAGATTGACGAGTTTGCTTGTCTGGACTCATTAAAATAATTAGATAGAGCATAGAGTCACTCTTTTTGTGATCCTTTTCAGACTCTTAAAATATAAAAAGATCGATGAGTTTACCCATCTGGAATCACTAAACTAATCAGATGGGGAAAGTAGACAATACAACTACATTTAGTGTTAGAAAGCATGGTTTGGCAGTAGTCGTTCCCTTGAACATGGAAATCCCTCAGATAAACATTCCTTGTGACAAATTCTTAATATGAATCTTACCATCCTATGAGTTTAGCCTAAATACCCCAATGTTCTTGCATCTCTGTATCCTAACACTCTTTGGTGTTCATAAATCTTGTGCTACATGGTTAAAACTATTTTCGCACCTTCAATTGTTCAAGGGTTAACCTTTTGTTTCCTCCATCAACCCGTCAAGCATATCCTTTCATCATGCCCTCTATTGTTTATACCCAATGCTCAAATATTTCTCAAAAAACAAATCATTGTTGTCCTGTTTCGTGTTGATTAATGTAGGACACATTATTGCCTACCTCTCGATAGGTATCTTCTTCAACACTCTATCTAGGAAGACAACCCAGAAACACATTCAATGCCTTGGTACTTGCAAACATTAGTGGCATGCCACCTTGTGTTTGATCAGGGGTTCTCATTATTGGCTCCTGGATAAGCGATTCTACGACTGTTCGATGACAAAAACATCTTTCGCACTTGTTAGATTGTACTGAGCATCTCAGAGACCATCACCATTTTTGGTGGCCTTCCTCGCGTTTGTTAACAGTCTCCATTATTGACTGGTAATCAAATGATTTCGTGCATGTTCAACATCAATGCATATATTCACATGTATCGATCTATGTTGTTCGATGAAGCGGAAATCAAGACCTTGGATAGAGGCTTGCATCACTCAGCATTGCTTCCTCTCCCAAGTTGCATATATGTTTTTTTGGAGATAGCTCATTGGAATGATCCTATTATGACACCGGATCCACATTGTGCTTATCGACGGCCAACATTGTCATATCTCTTTTATGAGAAAATCACTCTGACATAACTACTGAGCATGGGAATGCCTAACTCGGGACATGATTTTAGTTGTTATATAGATATATATATATATATATATATATATATATATTATATTATAGATATTATATTTATATTATATAATATATATTTAACAACTAAAATCATGTCCTGAGTGTGTGTGTGTGTGTGTGTGTGTGTTGTATCGAGTTTCCTATACCACCCGAAAGCTCTGATCCTCTCTCTCTTTCTGTTGAAGAAGGAAAATTACAGTTAAGTAAATTATTTCATCCATCATCATAGCCTTTTATCTCACACTTTAGGAGGCATCTCTTATACAACAAAATAACCCCCTCATCAGCTCAGAGGGGAAAGACATGATAGCTAAAGCAAAGACCAAGATCACATGCCTTGTTTCCACACTAACATTGGCTATACACTAACAACCTTCTTTATAAAGCTTCTTTGTAAACCTAAGGGAGCATTAGTGACCCTACTAACTCTAGTTGTTAGTTCAGAAACAACATTAGTGGATCCTAATGAGCATCTAGAGGTCAAAGGAGTGAATTGACTCATATATATCTCTATACTCCCTCCTAAATCTACTCAGAAAAGCAAGGAAACATCTCAAGTTTGACCTATTTGTGGGATTTCTAAATCCTAATGAAGGAGGCAAATGGGAAAGAGCTAAAAATCATGGCAAAATCATTAATTTTACCTTAAGAGACTTATGGAGGAACTTAGCAACCCTAACTCAATTGCTAAATAAGCAAAGCTAGGGCTATGGTGATAGAGGTTCATATCATTTGAAAGGATAGCTTACTTGATTATTGAGCATAGTCTCAAATCTAAGCATAAGAAGTTGGTAAGAAGGGAAAGAGAGAGAAGCTAGAGGGGTAAGGGAAGGCTGATGCAACAAATTGTTGTAATCACTCTTGCCACATTAATATAGAACTTTAGTTGTACTATCTACTCCGTGGTGTTGGTACTATCATTCATTTGCTTGTTTGTCCAATACCTTTTAGCATGAGTAGCTTAGCTATGTATAACTAGATGTCGTTTATGTATTCATGTCTTAGTTATCAAGGTTGTATGTTGTGATGATTCTTGTCTCTTCTATGTGCAGGACTTGATCTAGAGTAGGCTAAAGGGACTTCCACCTAGCTGCATTGTGCTCTCTAGCAAATCTACATGGAGGCTTGAGGTAATCAATATGTCTTGCTTTGATAGTTAGTTATTGTTTATGGACATGCATGTAACTTTGTGACAACTGCAGATAATATTACAGTCTGCCAAAGGTCCCAGGAAGACATTTGAGGGTATCTCCATTCTCCATACACTGTGCATTTTATCCTATAGCAATGATTGGGTAATCATTTGGCATCTGATACTCTTTGAGGATGTGTAGGGAATCCAAGAGAAGAATAGTCCTAGAAGATCATACTCATTGAAAACCTGGGTGGGTATGTACCTTGAGAGACAATGAATAAGGTGTCTATAAATCATTGGTCTCATCAACATTGTGCTTTGATCTTATGAGAAATAAATTTGTTAATCAAGGCCTTGCTAGGAATGATGTTGGTTACTATGATGCTATAACAAATGGATTGCCAATCTGGTTTCTCTTATGTGAATTCTTCAAGATTGAAAAATAGCCAAACACCTTGTAATGATTTTGGAATACCTCCCTAGTTAAGAGGGAGTGATGAAGAAAGTGTAACTAAGTTCGGTCTTCATAAATGTACTTTTGATATTTTTATTTATTCAAGAAAAGAAATATTATTTTTGTTATATTTATCAATGATTTTCTTGCTCATTGAAACAGGTCTAGCACATGTTAAAATGTTACAGGTGAGTCAAAGAGGAAAAAGAAAGTTTGAAGACCCTTAATGGCATGTTACACCATGTATATATTTGTATAAGAAGTCAAATAATATCCCTCCAAGCAAAGACAAGTCCTCTCCATGCAACAACATCATCAAAGGAGCAAAAATGATGAAGGAAACTCAAGTCAGCCTACAGACATGATGTCGGCCTCAAGTCGGCCTAAAGGAGGGACAGTCCTCTACATATAGAGGTTTTCCGCTCCCTCAAACAACAATTAATCCACCTCTGAAATTAGCGAGCAAGGAAGAACGAGAAAAGGGTGAAAAAGGATGAGTATAAGGAGCCTCTAGTGCAATGAAGAAGGAGAAGTCAACACCGAAGGTTGGAGGACTATTTCTAGGGTAAAACATAGCCACACATGTTAGAAAAATGAGGGATCTCTATGGTCATAACAACAACAACGTAACAGTCTCATACTTCTCAATGTTTGGCCTTGAAACTTAGGCCTATAAGGCCTCCCACTAGAGTGAAGAAGAGACTCTCTTAATCGAAGAATAAAGGAACCAAATACTCAAGGAAACCTCCCACATGTGCGAGAATTTAGGGCTGCAGGATAGTCATATCAAGTCTGCAACTATACCTTGAAGAAAGAGCTTGGTTGGTCAAGAGGAAGGATAGTCATATCAAGTCTGCAACTACACCTTGAAGAAAGAGCTTGGTTGGTCAAGAGGAAGGAAGGGATCATCACAAGTAAAGGGTCTCACTAAATATCATGGATAAGTGTCTCTTATAGAGAAAGTGCAACAAGGAATATCAACAGTTGTAAGAAGAACAAACTACCTAAACAAGGAGGACGAAGTGTTGGGAAACAAATTTTAGAAAGAAAGGACTTGACTTGTGCTTGGAGCATATTCTTGTCAAGGGTCTAGGGTTTGGCATTGATCAATAAGAAACTTCAATGAGATAAATTTATGAAAGGCTTTTCCTCTCTAAGAGAGAGAGGTTTTTCCCTGGTATAAATCCAACGTCTTGTGTTCCTATGTTTTTTGTAGCAGTTTGATGAAGTAAACACACATGCATTAATAAGAAGAGAACAAGATTAAGCTATCAAGCTTAGATTGTAAAAGTGGTTCACAAATTGTTATCAAGTCTAGAAGAATCCTACTATACCTCATTGCCCTAGATTATTCAATAGTGAGACCACTCGAAAGTTAGACACATTGAAGATGCACACAATGAAATTCCAGGAAACAAAACAACAAAAATAAAAACAAAAAAAAAAACATAAACATAATACATATAACATAAGACCATAACTCATTTGAAAATCAAAAGATTTTATAATTTATTTTTTTTAATTTTAAAAATAATCTTAAATAAAAAAGGTTGTGGGCGATGTTGTATGTAAATGTTTGTAAACATTTACATGTGCCTCGAGTTAAAAAATAATAAAAGGTTAAAAGTAATTAAGTGGAGAGGCCTCTCCAGCTATATGGTAAAGATATTACAATGCCTTTAACATTTGATTAATGATAATAAATTAAAAATTAAAATAATAAATAATAAATAAAGTAAAATTAGTAATGAATAAATGCATAAAACAATTTGACTTGGTTGAATTACATAAAAATAAAAATAAAACAAAATTAATATAAAATTAATAATCGTAAATATAATTAATAATAAAAGTAGCCTCGATCCATCGTAACTCTGAATATACTAAGGGATGAGAGGGATAAAATCATTTGAGATGAAAACATTTTTTAAAATGAAAAGAGATTTGATCCATTTCGGTGCTTGGTAGATCCATAGTTATGATGGATCTAGGATGGTCATAACACCTAATTGAAGATGATGTGAGCCTTTTGGAGGATGACATTGGATTATGAACGCTATTTTTGAGACATGGCACCTCATTTGAAAAGAGAACCATGACTTATGGGATAAGATACATCCATTGAGATATTCAGTGCATCATTTTTCTGGAGAGACGTACCTTTCAAGCAATTAAATCACTATTAGATTCTTTTAGAATCACATATGTGGGATGGTTGAGACTTAAGTTCATGTTATTTCATTGATTTAGTTACCATTGGTGGTTGTATTAATGACTTATCCACCTTGTATCTTGGATTTAATAATGTTTAGGTACTTTACTCTAATTTGAAGCAAATCGAATTTGTTACTCTCATATAAATAGGGTAATTGATTTCTTGTAAGATTCATTGTCAAAATTGGAACATAACTTCTGTTGATTAGTTATTTTATCTCTCTATGTGTAATGTAGGACTAATAGAGTGGATTTTATTGGGTGGATCATATGATGTGATGTGATCTCTTTCCATGAATGTTTAAAGTGGATCTTAGATCTTGCATGGTCAAGTTGGTTTATTTTATTTATCTCAATATCATGTTCCATGGCATAAATGTTATTGTTCCAGATTAGTTTATTTGTTGTCCCTTATTGAGGTAAACCCTTCCTCCAAGCAATTGAGGAATAAAGATAGGTTTTCCTTATCTTAATCATCAAGAAAATTAAGAACCTAAATTATACTCTATAGTAGTTTATGTCAGTTTTTGTAGCATTAGATGTGCTCCAGCCACGAAATTTGGTGGGGAGGCTATAATACATGAGATTTCCAAGACCCAAAAATCAATTCTAGAAAATCCACCTATAAGTGACTTAATTAGATTATTAACCAATTTTTTAATGTTTTCTAAGTCTAAACTTATGAAAATTAGTTAATTAATCAGTATTAATTAATTCAAGGTGAGAAGCATGTTGAGTCTTGAAAATGTAATTCATTTCCATTACACTTTCACTATTATCTCCATTATATCACCTCCATTTCACTACTATGTCACCACATTCATTCCACTTTTATTATCATTGGGCCACATTTATGTTTTTTCAATCTTTATTAATACTAAGCCTTTTAAGTGAATTTGTGGTTAAAAATTAGGAAATAATGTGCATATACTTATACCTAACAAATTGGTTGAGATTGCTGACATGTGTAGGTTGAAAGGAAGATTCTAGAAGACCCTTATGTGGCACTCTAAGGCTAAATTCGAATTTGAGTGGAAAGAATCATGGAATCCTGAGGATATGTGTCACATCTCCTAATTGTATTGTAACTCTAAAAAGACATGTGTCTTATCAGTTCCTATTTTGATTAGGACTCTAGAGGTAGAGGGAGAGATTCATGGACTCTCATTAATGAGATGGCTTCTCATCTTTTTGTATAAATAGGAGATCTCTCTCCTTCATTTGTTAGTTCTTAAGTCTCAGTTTAGAGCTTAGCTTATTAGTCTCAGCTTGTTAGTTTGGTTTGGCTTTTAGTTATTTAGCTTGGAGTTTGTAGTTCTTCCTTGATGACTTTTGAAAGCTTTAGAGAGCTTTGTTGTACTTTGTGATTTTGAAGAATTTGAATAAAGATTTGATGTTCCCAACATGGAAGGAGATGTGAAGTAAATGTCATGGAGCATATTAGAATGTATGGTAGAGTAGATTTCATTTTGTAAATTTTTCTTTGATTTCATTATGTCATTTGATTGCTTGTAAGTTTGATAGATTAGATTTTTCATTCATGCAAGTGTGTTCAACCAGTTGATTGTAGATTAGTAATGCACATAGCTTTTTAATGACTAATGACATGATGGAATCATCTTGTCCTTCTGCTGATTTATTTTCTGAGTTCTAATTCTAGCATTGTTATTTCTTTCAGTTTTGTTTTGCCCATTTACTTTCATGCAATTTAGATATCATATTACTATATTTGTTTATGATTACCTTCCTATAGCCAAGCAACTCAAATAGTGAGGAATCAAAATATTATTTGATGTAGTATGATTTAGTTTAGTTTCTTGCAAGTTAGTGATTAGATTATCTATGCCATTTTCAGGGATTGAAGTATGAATGAGTAGTTTAATCTTAGTTTCATTTTATGAAATTTCATTTCATGCAATTTAAATATCATATTACTCCATTTGTTTATGATTACCTTCCTATAGCCAAGCGACTCAAATAGTGAGGAATCATAATATTATTTGATGTAGTATGATTTAGTTTACTTTCCTACAATTTAGATATTAGATTACTCAATTTGCTTATGATTGCCTCTTATAGCTAGAGCGAGTCAAAAGGTGAGGGATCAGAATATGAGTTGATGTAATATGATTTAGTTTACTTTGCTTACAGTTTTTTAATTACTTTAAGTTCAGTTTTCTTTTTATACAGCAGCAAGGATACTGGATTTCATAGTCACTAGCTCATTGTTTGGTTGTTGCATTCTATTTTGATTGAAGTAGCTACATATTTACACTTTTGTTTGAGTACTAATTCCATCAATAACATGTTTTAAGATATTTTAAAGTGCTAAGTTTTGGAAGTTACCACTAGGGACATAGGCCTTGTCTTGAAATCTCTATCTGTACTTGTCCTTTAAAAGTATTCTTAAGACGTTAGAATAGGATTTACATTTGCATTAGACACTTTAGGAAACCAACAAGAATAAAACCCAACAAACAACATAAACTGTAAAACAATGAAGTAAGAAAAATGTTAACTAAGCACATATGGTGCACCACACTTCATCAGTTTACGATACTCGGATTGATAATTTATGTAGAGCAATTTAAGACATTAAATTGACTAGACATTTTTGGCGCCGTTGACGGGGAAGTGTAATTAGGAGGCCTTATTTCTTACATCTGAAATTTTTTTAATAATTCTTGAGTATGCTCTCGTCTTGCACTTCGTGTGATCTGGAGGATCAGAAAAAGGATTGTTAAGTAAAAAAAAAATTAATAATTTTTTAGTATGCTCTCCTCCTGCACTTTGTGTGATCTAGAGGATCAGAAAAAGGATTGTTATGCCTAAAAAAAAAAGAGGAGACAAAATAAACTTCATCATTTCAATTGATTAAAAAAAAAAAACAAAATAAACTTCATTTCATTTCCATTTTCACTCCACTCACTTCATTTCACTCCATGCCATCCATTTCATTTCATCAATAAAAGTTTTTTTTCCCCATGATCATTTCCATTTAGATAGTTATTGCCTAACTATATCTATTTAGCTAAGTGGTTGTTGTGCCAAGTTTCCGCAGCTGGAATCCGTTTCTGCAGCCAGAAGCAGTTTCCGCAGCCACCACTCTGTTTCTCAAAATTACAGTCAAGATGTTAGTGCAATAAAATGAAAACGCATATATGACTAAGCATATGTTATTCGGGTGACTTGTGAGACTGCTCCTACTCCTCCTGACATTCTCCTTCTGACTCATCAGACGGTCTCCCACATATATTTCCAACAAGGATCAACAGTGTGCAAAATACCCCTATCAAACAAAGGTGTATTGTCTTACCACTAATTCCAACATTGCGTTCATGAGACGTGACCTATGTGAATACGAATCCTCTCCACCATACTTTGTGCAGTCATTTTTATCCAAGTGTAACGTCTCACACAGCTATTTAATTCAAAATTCCAATTCCATTTCACTTGTGTTAAAGCTGCACTTCATTAGTATATGCCTCCATTCTATCTCGGTTGCTCATCCCCTATTCCGTTTACAACTCCTGAACATCCTAACTCCTGTGTCCATTTTCCATTTCGGCCATCGTTCTTCCACAAATAGAATTGCCTTACCTTTGATAAAAGCTTCAAGACACCACTAACTGAGCTTATGATAGAAAATAAATGAGCTGGGGAAAAGAACGGTAAGGGCTACTATATATATGATGAGAAGAGGAGAGCTCGTCCAGCACCTGAGGTCAAAAAGATCATTGAACAAGCAAGAAAATTTTATAAAATAATGCCTGGTGGAAAGCCTATTGTTGTCAATGACCGGGAAATATTGGAGATTATATTCTTCCCGGTTGTGAATGAGACATGCTGGGTCCTGGATGAAGGGATTGTGATTAAAGCATCAGATCTTGATGTTTCATCTGTCCTAGCAATGGGCTTCCCTGCATACAGAGGCATGGTAGTTTTTTTTTTTGGGAGATTCTGTTGGTGCAGGGCATATATACTCTAGTCTTAAGAAGTGGTCTGAATCCTATGGTGGACAGCTTGACATGTATGAGAATGCATAGATTCGTATCATCCAACCACCAATTCGAAAATTATACAAGTCGAATGCAGAATAGTGAAACTCATAAAAACGTAAACAACTAAAAAACGTCAAATTTCAAACATTTGATTTGCCAAAATGGTGCCAAATTTAAAGAAGCGAGAACATGGGTTTTTTCGCCAGCTGGGTCAATTAGATAAATTAGAAATCGTTTGAAGAAATTCGTGGCGGTATGGGAGAAATTTGTGGTTCTTTGGAGCACATTTTTAACTGCCGCGTGAAAAAAAGAAGAAGAGGAATTTTCAATTAAATGAGCAGACAGTGATTTAATTCGGCTCTGTGCTGGCACCTACTCTACCTCTACCATGTCTTCCACCCTTTGCCACCACGTCTTCTGCCCTTATGTCACTCGTTTGTAATTCATCCAACACCTATTTAACAAACAATCTGAATTGAATACGGCTCTGCCTAACTCCATTTCGTGAACCAATTACATACGGTAGTTGTGTTTATTGATTTGGTGGAGGGTTAATGGGTTTAGGTATAGCTACATCTCTTGTTCTCAGTAATATTCCAGTCGTTCTGAAGGAGAATGTTTTGGATTTCTCGGCACAAAAGGTGCTGGAAAGAGTACAACATTGTCAATGCTATGTGGCGAGGAGCATCCTACGGGAGGGACTGCATACATTTTTGGCAAGGATATTCTTGCACATCTAAAGGCAGCACATCAGCATGTAGGTTATTGTACTCAGTTTCATGCCCTTCTAGAGTTGCTTACTATTCGAGAACATATCAAGTTCTATGCATGGATCAAGGGAGTTTCAAAGGAAATATTAGATCAAGTTGTGGAAGGAAACTTCACAGAATTTGATTTATGGCCACAAGCAAACAAACCTTCATGTTCTCTAAGTAGTGGAAATAAACTCAAGTTATCAGTGGCCATAGCAATGATTGGAGATCCTCCTCTAATCATTTTAGATGAACCTTCAATAGGTATGGACCCTATTGCAAAGCGATTTATGTGGGATGTAGTCTCACGTATATCACCTAGACAAGGCGAAGCTACTTTGTTCAGCAGAGGCATCACCAACGGAACTGCCTGAATAGATTGTCACTATTGATGATATTTGGGTTCATACAGGAGAAGAAAATCAATAGGATTTTAATTTAAATTCTAATTGCTGAACATGATCTTGATGACAATCAAGAAGGCTATGATGTTGGTGGATTTAAGACGGCTCTTCACAACATCACTCTGTTTTCAATTGATGGTTAAGGTAATGGGCAGCGTGGAGACCCTCTTATAGACCCGATGGATTCACCCAGATATACATCCTCCACATTTTTTTTTCTTTTCCACGCACACAGCCACTCCATTTCACTATATTTTCTACACTCTGTTTTCATTAGCTGCGGAATCCAGCCACTTTCCACAGCTGATTCAACTTTCTGCAGCTGTTTTGTTATACTCTAGGTTGCAGGTGTCATCAAGAAAAACAAGCCACATGGGTAGCTGGGGAAATTTTAGTACATGGATGGTGTCCTATTCATTTGATCCAATTTGATGAAAAATACCCCGGTCAAAGGGAAGTCAAATTGTGCGTTATCACTAAGTCGCCACACTAAGTCGCTGCATGTCAAGAAAATAATAATAATTTTGAATGAATAAAATGAATAAGTTATTTGCTTACTTTTCTGAAGGTATTGATTAATTTTGGACTGATAATGAAAGATGAATGGCTAACTTTGTATTCAAGATTCTTAGCTACAGAAACCGTGCACATTCCGCAGCTAAAGTCCAATTCCGCAGCCAGAAAAATCGCATTGTTCAAATCATCCTATCTTTCTCATACAAAATCCGATTTTGATGATTTAAGTACCGTTGGAAAGATCTCAAAAAGATATACACAACAAGAAATACATCATTAGAGTTTGAAATGGAAAATAATGAAATAAATTGCTGAAAAGAAGCAACATTCAACTTGGGGCACCAATTCCAAAGCAAGTATAAATTCTTTTGATTTTTCCTTTAAATACTTGTTTCATTAATACAAATTCTTAGTTTTGTGTGTAAATATCATAACTAGAGATATTGATCACCTCTCTCCTTTGATAATCTTACATTCCCTTGCAGAAGAAGTATTAGTTTTTTTTGCTGGTTCCAGGAGGAAGGACAAAAGACTACAAGAGAATGGTGTCTCTCTAAGAAACCAATTTGTTTCATAAGAAGATGATCAGCAACAAAGAGGAAATATGTTGATGTAGAATCAGATCCAAACACTTGAAAAACTTTCAGATACTATTGTCTCCATCACATCCATCCATCACATCCATACCTCACAATAAACCATTCACCTCATTTCACTTCATATTTTCCGTTTACATTCACATACACTTTCCATCCATTTTTGTCCATTCATAACCCACAAATAAAAGCAAGAGGCTCATTCACATGCTTATTGCCCATTGCCATTTCTATTCTCCATTGCCATCTTCCATTTTCATCTTTCACTTCCTGTCATTTTCATTTTGCAAATAAGCCTGCTTCAATGCAAATTATTGAGTCCATAGTCCTTTGAGTCTAAGTTCTTTGTAAAAACACCTTGAGGCTTGTATGCCTTAATGGCAAGTCCTCATGCTAATAAACAATGGGAATATATTAATGTCCCTTGTTCATCAGATCTTCTAGGTGACTTGACATCGACAAATTCATTCGTACCTAGCAAGATGTGTTTAGGCATCTTGACTCTCATTGTCATCAATGGTGAGAGTGCTCGTGTTCACTAGTGGCATCCATTAATGGCCACTAAGCCAACAATTTCCTACTATGTTCGACATCAGAACATCTTTTCAAATAGTAGGAATTGTGCCAACGAGTTTTGAAGACATGAAGACTATTATTTTCAGCATTTTGGAGTAGATTCACCAAGTTTTAGTAGAAGCAATAAAAAGTCATCTTATCTCTCTATCCATGACTCCTCTTGTTCAGCCACTTGAAGAAGAATATGATCAGAATTTTTCAGCCACCACACATACGACTCATCCATTCCAAAGGGTAAGTGAAGGTATGTCATTTTCTAACTTTTGACCATAGAATTCCATAGAAAGCTAGAATGATAATTGTTGGAAAAGCATTTCTCTTCCTCATTTCATAAAATTGCCAATACCATCATTTGGGGGGGGAATACATTCATATTCATATCTTGCCATGTCCATATCATATTCAGGAGCCCACATACTTCCAACATATATTAATTATTACATTGCTATTATGAGCATAGAATGGCTTTTCAAAAAAGTGCTTAAAGGATAAATTGGATACAAACAAAATCATGGTTGTCACACAAGAACCAACCATCATGCAATCCAATAAAGATATACTTTGCAACAATAATCAAAATATCATTATGCAAAGTTCAAAGATCAAAATAGAAGGAAACAAAAAAAAAATTGATTGTAACACAAGAACCAACCATGTTGCAATTCAAGTAAAACACTTTGCAAAAATATGAAGTTATCAAATGATATCATGCAAAGTTAAGCCAAAGCTCAAGGATCAAAAGATTTAATGTAATATATATTGCATGAGGACATGCAATAGCTTTAGTTGGGGGGGTATTTTGAGTCTTGAAAATGTCATTCATTTCCATTACACTTTCACTATTATGTCCATTATATCACCTCCATTTCACTACTATGTCACCACATTCATTCCACTTTCATTATCATTGGGCCACATTTATGTTTTTCCAATCTTTATTAATTCTAAACCTTTTAAGTGAATTTGTGGTTAAAAATTAGGAAATAATGTGCATAAGCTTATACCTAACCAATGGGTTGA
>APFE030018545.1:0-18058 GCA_000404065.3 Pinus taeda
ACAGACCCTTTCTCTTAAAATCTCACACAAAAGTTATAGTTCCTTTTTCAACAGTAAGACAATTAGTAATTCAAAGGGAATTAGGAGAAAAAAGGGCAAATTGGGTCAGAGCATTACAAGAATATGACTTAGAAATCAAGCCAGCAAGGATTGTCAAAGGCCAAGGTTTTTGCAGGTTGTTAGCAGGAGCATCCAATATTCAAGAACTAGAAGGTACAGAAGATACTGAAGAAATCAATCAGATAAGTATCACAGATCCTGAATAACAATATGAAGATCTTATTTTCTATTTAAAAAATGGATACGCACCTTCTAATCTCTCCTATAAAAATAAACGTGCCATTAGATTGAAAGCGAAAAACTTCATAATTGTAGATGATGTACTGTTTAGGAGAAATTATGATTGAATTCTATTAAGATGCTTAGAAAAACCTGAAGCGCAATTTTTTTTGCAGGAGCTACATGACAGACTAGCAGGAGGACATTTTGGAGCTGATACAACAGCTCACAAAATCATTCATGCTGGATATTATTGGCCCACCCTGTTCAGAGACACTCACGAATATGTAATGAAATGCCGAAGTTGTCAAATCTCCAGTGGAAGACAAAGAAAACTAGCTTTCCCTTTGCAACTAGTGAACCTTGAACAACCTTTCGAGCAATGGGGATTGGATATCATTGGGGAAATCACTCCACATTCATCCAAACAACATAAGTATATCCTTACCACCACTGATTACTTTACTAAGTGGGTTGAAGTAATTCCTCTTAAGACAACAAACTCTGAGGCGATTATGGAATTCATAGATCAATTTATTATTACCAGGTTTGGTGTCCCAAATGCTCTTGTTTTTGATAATGCATCTTATTTCTCTGGAAATTCTATGTTTGATTTCGCTATCAAAAGGGGGTTTAAATTGAAGTATTCTACAAATTACTATCCCCGGGGTAATGGTTTAGCAGAATCCACCAATAAAAATCTTATCAAAATCATTAACCGAACTATTGAGCAGAATCATAAAAACTGGCATAAATCTTTGATATTTGCACTATGGGCTGACAGAATAACATAGAAGGCTTCCATAGGTACTTCTCCATTTAATATAGTATATGGGAAGGAAGCTGTCATACCAACAAATTTAGTACTTCCATCTCTAGCTTTAGTGTAGTTTATTGAAGAAAGTCCCTCATCTTCTATTCAACTAAGACATGATAAAATTTTAAAACTAGAAGAAGAAAGGGAAAAAGATAGACTTATACATGCAAAACATCAGCTAATTATCAAGTCATCTTTTGATTCAACTTCATCCTGTTCAAAGCAATTACAAGTTGGTGATCTAGTTTTGAAATTGGACAAAGCCCATGACGATAAAGGAAAACACACTAAGTTCCAGAAAATGTGGCTTGGACCATTTCAAATCAACGAGAAGATAGGCCCTTCCACTTTCATATTGCAAGATCTATCAGGAAAGAGAGATTCTCTTCCTGTTAAATGGCCCTAATCTTGAAAAATCTTCAATTAGGAGGTAACCCCTTCTCCTTTGTAAATATTCAATTTTCAGCAAAATTTGTGTTCATAGTTTTGAGGAATTATTGGAAAATAAAGTTGTAAGATGCCTTCCATTGGCCTTTACTATACTGAAAAAGTTTCTCAAAAGAAATAGTTCTGATATTTACTTCTAAAAATGGAGACCTTAAACAAAAGGAAAATTTCTAGGAAATTAGGTATATTTAGATTCTGAAACCCCATTTTATTTTTGTGAAATATTCTCAAGATTTAGAAGTACTTTAAATCATTTTGATGTTTTTAAATGGCCTAAAAAATGGTTATCAATACAAAAACAAAAACTAATTCAATCTTAGCATCTTCAATTCTTACCTTGTCATCCATGCTCTCTTAAGGAGAAAATTGTTCATCCCATTCATCAAATTTTATGATTACTCAGAGTGTAATTCTAAAATATATTTGATATAAAAGATAAGAGGTCTTATTACAAGCCTGCTTACCATGATCATTGGGGAATAGTTCAACTGACATTACCAATACTGACATAAAAATAGGGTAATGGCTTATAATTATAAGACAAGGGGTCTCATCACGAGCCAGCTTGTTCAGTTAAATTACAACCAATGAATGGCATTGTCAAATAGTTGGCCACCAAACCAGGACAATGGTTTTTTATCTTGCAAAATAAGTAAAAAGAAAGGTGATACAAAAGATGAAGACATATTTTTGGATTCATTCTTTTAATTATACTCAGAAATGGATGGGATAATGAATGATCAAATGGTTAAAATGTATCCCTGTCGAGACTATAGACGTTTGCTGGCAGCAGAGGCTCTACCTATGAAAAAGGAGTCATTATAAAACCAAGTTGGAAAAGTTCTTTGTTTTATCATTATCAACAAATTAAGGCTAATTTAAAACTTAGAATGTATTTAACTTTAATAAGAGAAGAAAATAGCAGAAATAGCTATTATTATATTCAAAATTTATATATACCTAGTTATATTAGAATTCTCCTCTTAGATAAGATTTCCATATAAAGAAAGTTTAAGTATTTCAACATTTCTTAGAGATAACTGTTTCTCCCAGTGAATCGCCAATTGTTGTGCTGTACAACAACCCCCCATTTCAAAAAAATTATTTCTAACTATAATATGAAATGGGTCCCCTTTAAACATAGATGTGTGACTAAATTGGTATCAACTCATCATTAGAAAATTCTTCATCAAAAGGTCCAATGGAAATGTTATATTATAAAACTTTTGAACTATAATGAAATCGGTCTTATGAATAAATATAAAGTTATTTGTTATTGCGATAAAGCAATCGCAAGATCACATATCACAACAATAAAGAAAACATAATGAAAAAACCCATTGACTTACTCCGATCCGAAAAGCAAACAACTATCGGTTATCAAGAAAGGTGAATAACAAGTATAATGAAAGGCCCTCCCCTATTTCTCCAATGTGATATCGCTATCGGCAATCGGAGGATGTAACGCAACGCATGTTTAAGACACCTTTAAATCTCCTGATGTGATAAGGTGTATCGCCATCGGGGATCGACAATTTTGCAATAACATAAGTAATATGACCCGAGCTCATCCCCGATTGCGATCCAATAAATTAAGGCGCGAGCTTCAAAATAGATTTAAAAGGCTTGCATGCATTATTTTGGATTATTACTAAAGCCTTCGCGTTCACTTCATCAATCATCGATAGCGATTTACTTTTGATTATCCGCCAAAAACCCAAGCCACGCTTGAATGAATCATTCGGCATATAAATGATATGATGGGTATTTAAAACTCCTTTATCATGATTGACAGGTTAAACGACCAATTAATGAAGTAGTTATGCCGAGATTTTCCCTTAGATTGTGTCTGCGGCATTTTCACTATAATCTTTGATTATTCGCTAATTTATATAATTCTTTCACATTGGCTCATACTACCTATTCTCTGTATCACGTTGATTTCATTCCTTGTGCAGAACTCCGCTGAAATAACAAATTTGAACCAAATGGGAAAGAAATCTAAGAGATCCGCGGTAGCAGCGGCTCCCGCAGTAACAGTGCAATCCACCAGTGATCCAGGACCAAGCAGAAAGGGTTTGATTTCAGACACTACGTGTCTTGGCCTTGGAAATACAAGTTGGAAAAGCATCTATAATTTAATTGAAGTAGAGGAGCCTGAGACAGTACTAGTACAAGCTACCGCAAATTCAACTAGAAAATTAGAGGCTTCCCTTAAAGATTTAGCTGATTCATATTTGCACAGAATAGCAGCACGCGAAAAAATTCTTCCATACACTAAGGTAGTGTGATGGGCAGTAGAGGAAATCCTAGTTTTAAACAAAACATTTTCCAGAGTTGACGGAAGGATTTTTGGCTCATTTCAGCCAGATGACTTAAGGAAAATGTATCACTTGCTCGAACCTCAAAAGAAATACAATAAAGCCTTTCTTGAAAAGTTTGCAAACGAGAATGATACTAAATCGGCCCCAATTGGGGAGTGGAGACAACCCCGCAAGGCACAAACATGAATCCTCAGGTAAGTACTCTGTAGATTCATTATGTTCTCCTTACTGTTATGCCGGAGCAATGATGTGTAGATTTTGGGGATTGCACGATTCTGCAAAGTTCACTATTGAAATGGTTCCTTTAATGGAAGTGGCAGTTAACAGTGAAGTAATGGATTGGTGAAACATATTGTCAGATAAACTAGCCACTGCAATTCTTGAATTTAGAGCAAAAACTCGCGTAACTGACAGGACTATTCCTTCGTTTTATTATAGTGCTTATATTTTAGATACTCTTTGTTTCAATTCTAAATTTCTTGTACTTGGGTGGAGATGGACTTCACAAGACCCCATGCCAATCCACATTTATCATCAAAAGTTATGGAAGGCGCACTATAAGGACCACTTATACCAAATCTGTAATGGTTTCATGTTACCTATCTATTATGCCATTTTTGATAAGCCTGCCCCAAATATTTCTACGGAAGCAGAGGTTGACCTAACCGCTGTAGGAAATTGGTTCGGGGAAGACAAGTTTACATACATAAGGGTTTTTGGTAGCCTTGCAAGACCTCATGTCCTTCCTCTATATGTACCTAACAAGCTGTTAGCTCGAGAATTGGCCTACCAAATAACAACAACAGGAACATCCAAGACTCTTAGGAATTCTAAAAAATAGGCTTGGCCTACTTTTCCTTTTAGATGAGGTGTTTATACTCTACACGACTAAAACCATGCAGAGAAGGAGGCAGAAAAAATAAAGATGCTCAATCTTGCAACTATTCCTAATAGGCAATTCGATCCAAGGAAAGTTTCCTATACTGTGCTTGAACAAGCCAAACTTACAAGGTTTGATCATGAAAAAGATGAATTTGATGACCTGTTTTCTTTAGAAGAATCATTATTCCAGGTACAAACGCTGGCCAAAATGAGATATAACAATGAAAGGCTAGTAGAATTTGATAGTCTCAGAGAATAGAGATTGCAAACTCTACCTCTGGACTTATTAGCTACTACCCCGACAACCCAGTCAACTGAGCCTGAACAGTGAATTATTGATAAACCTCCTGCTATAGAGAAGATTCTCGAAAGAGGAAAAGAACTAGAGTAGGAAAAAGAGTAGGAAAAATAACAGGACAAGGGCAGCAAAAATATCAATATGGATACTCAGATCAATCCCAAGCTCCTCCAATAATGGCAACAATTTGACTCTATTATAAGCAATCTGGAAGGTCCACAAGGTGCCAGCAAACCCAAAGTAACAGTTGGACAAGATACAACGTCAACAACGGTTCCAATTGAAGGAACCAACGACCTACCCACCAGCACAGATGTAGAAATAATTCCAAAAGATCCATCCGATCAAATTATTTTGTAGATAGAAGACAAACCTCCATTAGATGTCTTTTACAGTCCCAAACACAGGGATGTAGTGAAAAGACAAAGGAAAAGGAGGAGACTTGATCAATATTCCCTGTTTCCAGCACAAATAGAGACAACTAATGTAGTGTGGAAAGAAGATTTTAACCCTTCCGATGACCTTACAAAACTTTCTCAGTATGTCAGAGCTTATTCGGCAGCCACTATGGATAAAGCCTTGGAAGTAAGCAATGTACTTACGGAAAGAGACCAAACAATTATTTTATTGCAGTTACAGGTGTCCGAAAGACAGCAGAAAATTGAACAATTAGAACAACAACTATCAACACAACAGTAGATAAACAATCAATTAAATAAGAAATTGCTTGAGGAGAAATAGAGGATAGACTTAAGCGCAATACAAAAAACAAAAGGAATTATCCGAAGCATTGGCCAGGATAAATATAATGAATGAACAAATGATGAAAATGAAAGGCGAGCAAATTGCTTAGCTGTCACATCAAGTAGAAAAGTTCAAGAGTCTTCCGCAACCAGCAGATTTCAGGTCCGAAGCTCTACAGATCAACAAAGCATTGGTTACACAGTTAAAACTTCTATGTCATAACATTTCTCTGGTTGAGCTCCTTTGTGATATAACTGCATCAATAGTTGACAAATCAGTGGATGCTGGGCAGGATTTGGAACAGGCCGATGAGACTCTAACTAACTTTCTTGCTTGGTAAGACACCAATGAAGGGAAGGCCACAAATCTGCCTAAAATTCTAGAGTCACACAAAGAGATCCTTTTCTTAGAATGGCAGTCACAGCTAATGAAAGCAGAGAGAGAAATCTCAAGATGCAGATTATCTACAAGCAATTTAATTGAGTTAATCAATAACACTCTTTATCTGTCTAACATGATTTCATAGTGCACTCCAGGTAAATTGCCGTCAGCCAAAGTACTGGAACAAGCATGCAATCAAGAATTGGAGAAGAATGGAAGATTAATTGCCGGCATCCAAAGTTCAACTTGGGTTACCTATTGGTTTTTCTTAGTAAAACCATACAGTCAAAGGACCGCCCTCAAATGTTTAACTGATGTGATTGGTTGTATCATTCTCGAAATCCATGATGCTACATACTCAGCTCAACTACATTCTTGTCTCACTTGTCCTCTAGAATTGGAACCGATGCTTGCAATCTTCCTGATCAAATCAAAAGGAGATCATCCGAAACAATGAATCATGCTGCCGACTGCAAACAAACCTATTGTTGAGAAGATATTCATGTTTTAGTTGTACCAATTAATAACATTTTATTTTTGTAATTAGTTAGCCTAATTAGTATTTATAGACCCTTTCATGCATTTAGAAAGGGTCCTCAGTTTTTGTATAAACTCAAATCTGGAAGTCGCACTATTGTGCTTCTGGTATATTTTTTATAAAGACTGGGCCAGTATTCCAAACTTTAACGAAGAAAGCTTTGATGGGATGTGCACTATTGCCTTGATGTGAAAGTGTTTCTAAGTTGGAAGAAGGAATTTGAATGCGATTGATATCGGGAGTGACCCAAATAACATATGGTACTATTATCTATTCTCTTGTTTCATTCTTTCATGTGAATCGTCATTTGTTTAATCTTGCTATCATTGGATATATATATGTGTTTTTAACAACAGTCCTTATATTTTTCACTATTTAATGTTTAAGGAGTGTTATTCTTTCAATCATATCTGTGTCAGTGATATATAGAGAATAGTGTAATAATGTTTTAATGATTACTTTGTTCAACTACTTGAACAAAGTAATTATCATATGAATAAATGTCTTTCTTTACTAGTAGAATCATCTATATGCCTGTTTTTGGATAAAGATAATCAGACATTACACTGATAAAGAAATTTCCCGGGATAGGATAGTTATTCATATTTTTACTTTTTATATTAAATCATTCATCCATTATCATTATATTAGAGAACCACCCATTTATCCATGCCCTTTTATTCATCATTGGGAAACTGGTCCCATTATTTCCAGTCGGAGCCACCACACCAAACGAAAAAGGAGTTGCCTTTAAGGTCCGGACCGGGTGGTTTTCCCCGATGTTGTTGCAGCGATTTTCAAGGCATCAACATAACCCAATAACAAGGAAGGTTGTGTACAACCCAGATGTGATGTTTAGAGAGGTAAAAGATGTTATTAAACATGAAGTCCACCAAAGGAACTTGAGAAGATAGAGTTTGAGCTAAAGGAGGAAGAATCAGACTCTACAGCAGAGGAGGAATCAGAAGATGAATTGCCACAAAATCCGGGTGTGAGAAGATCAGTTCGAGAAAGAAGGTAGCCAAAAAGGTATAGTCCATCTAATTTATGTTTAAATTTTGCTTTATCTATTATTGATGATGATTCGATAACTGTGAAGGAAGCAATAGATTCAGAGGATGGAAAACTTTGGAAAGAGGCCATGGTTGATGAAATGGCATCTTTGCACAAAAATGAGGCTTGGGATCTGGTCGAGTTGTCAGCTGGAAGGAAACCCATTGGCGGCAAATGGGTCTTCAAGAAGAAGACAAATGCAGAAGGAAGGGTGGCGAAATACAAAGCTCGGTTGGTAGTAAAAGGTTATTCCAAGGTGCTAGGAATTGATTTGGGTGACATTTTTTCTCCTGTTGCCAAGGTAGCTTCTATTAGATTACTTTTATCTATTGTTTCTACTTTTGATTTTGAGGTAGAACAGATGGATGTGAAGACATCATTTCTTCATGGGGATCTTGAAGAGGAGATCTACATGAAGCAACCTAAAGGTTTTGCAGTGAAGGGTAAGAAAAAAATGGTATGCAAGTTAAAGAAGTCTCTGTATAGGTTAAAACAGTCACCAAGGATGTGGTATCAAAAATTTGATACATTTATACAAGGACTTGGCTTGACCAGAAGCAAAGAAGATCACTGTGTGTATTTTAAATTAATTGGTGACCATGTTATTTATCTGGTCTTGTATGTGCATGATATGTTGCTGGTTGGAAATGACAAAGAAATTATCTAGGATTTGAAGACTCAATTGTCCTCCAAATTCGACATGAAATATCTTCGTGATGCGAACTATATTTTGTGCACGGAAATTAAAAGAGATTAGGCAAAGAGGAAGCTCTGGTTAAATTAGAGGAAGTATGTCGAGACAATATTGCAGAGGTTTAATATGTAGGATAGTAAACCATTGAAGGTTCCTATTCCCGTAGGTGTAAATTTATCTGTTGAACAATGTCCCAAGACACAAGAAGAGGAAGAGGACACATCCCGTGTTCCATATGCAAGTGCAGTCGGTAGCCTGATGTATGCGATGGTCTGTACTAGACCAGACATTGCACATGCAGTGGGAGTATTGAGCAGGTTTATGTCAAAACCAGGGAAGGAGCACTAGACAACAGTGGAGCGGGTTTTTAGGTATTTGCATGGCACTATTGATTATGGTTTGTGCTATCAAGGAAGACCAGGATTGGACAAAGTTTTATATGTGGCTTTGTTGATGTGGATTGGGCTGGAGATATGGATCAGAGAAGATCTACAAGTGGGTATGTGTTTAACCTATTTGGAGGTGCAGTCAGTTGGATGAATAAGAAACAATCTGTAGTGGTACTATGAACTACAGAGGCATAATACATGGCAGCCACTCATGCAAGAAAGGAAGCAGTTTGGTTGCAGAGATTGTGTTCAAGTATGGGGTTAGTATAGGGAGCTATAAGGATAGACTGTGACAGCCAAGGTGCAATTTTCTTGGCAAAGAACCCTGCTTATCATTCAAAGACAAAGCACATTGATGTTCAGTATCACTTTGTGAGGGATATGATAGAAGACAAAAATGTGTTGCTAGTAAAGGTGGACACTTTGAAGAATACTGCAGATGCATTGACAAAATCTGTGAGCTCTAAGAAGTTCTCTTGGTGTAGAGAAACAATGGGAATTGTAGGGCTGGATAAATGTCTAAACATCTTATGGCCCTCTATGGAAAGAAAACAACAAGTGGGAGAATGATGGGTTGTGTTATATTCTTTCTACGACTAACCCTATATTAGGTTGGGTGGACCTACCTATGGTTTTTCGGTCCATGGTTTTGGAGGCGATGGTTTTCATTCCATGATATTGGATGCTTCGACATGTATAAATATGTATTGTAACATTGAAAGGAAAATAATGAAAAATCAAGCTAGTAGTCTCAGTTTTGGGATCCAGGGGAAAATCTCTCTGTATACATGTTTTATGTGTTATACTCTACCATTGTTTAGTTTCTGTGTTTTAGAATTCGTATGCAGGTAATTTATGTACGGGGTTAAAACCTGCACATTGCAGCCTATTGCAGTTGAAGAACCATTTCAACAATGGGGCCTAGATGTTATTGGTGAGATATTTTTACACTCGTAAAATCAACACCGCTACATTCTCAATACTATAGATTACTTTACGTGGTGGACAAGAGAAGTTCCACTCAAACACGTGAATGATCAAGAAGTCATCAGATTCCTTAAACAAAAAATCATTTCCAAGTTTGACATTCCGACTTTTTTTACAATGCAATGTACTTTTCATCGTTAAGATTATATGATTTTGCATTGGAAAATGGAATTATATTGAAACATTCATCTAACTATTTTCCACGGGGAAATGGTCATGTTGAGTCTACAAATATAAAACTCATATGCATTGTCAAGAAGACCATTTTCTCTAAACAGAGGAACTGGCACTTCACTTTGGTGAATTCCATATGGGCTAACCGAGTCATGCCAAAACCTTCTTTGAACATGTCTCCTTACTTCCTGGTGTATGAAAAAGAAGCCATCCTACTCATGAACATCTACTTGCCTTCCCTTAAAATTTCACAAGAATCCTAGGGCAAGCCATGCTTATTGGTTCAACGTAGGATTGACACCCTTCACAAGTTGTAGGAAGAAAGGAAAAAAAGCAAAAGAAAAATTTTCTCTTCATCCGATTCATATCAAGAGGTGGTTTGACAAGAAGTCTATAGGGAAAAATGATTTAGTGTGGGTGACTTGGTCTTGAAGTGGGACAAATCCCATGAGGACAATGGTAAACACACTAAGCTCCAATCGCTGTGGATTAGATTGTTTGCTATCTACGAAAAGCTTGGCCAACACACATTTTGTCTGTAATAACTAGTTGGGAAGATCAACTCTCTTCCTGTTAATGGCCAAGACTTAAAACATTATTTTCAATGATGATCTAGCTTTGTGCCCTACCCTATGTACATAGTCTCTTTTCATGTTTGTTTATTTGTTTAGTCTTGTCTTTCTATTTTCGTTTATGTAAATAAGCATCATGCGTGAATGTTTTTTCTGACTTCCTTGCATGTGGCTAAAATAAAAAGAGTCTTGTGACACCACAAAATTTGGCTAACCTTCTACCCTCCTTCTTTGTGTTGGTTATATATTTTGTTTGATGAAGTTTCGATAGAAAATATGATCTGTCCGAAAGGAGATTTTTGGTTAAACCATGATATCTATACCTATTATAGAGACCTTATGCCACACTCGGTTCTTTATGTTTCAGTGTTTTCACACTTATCCAATCAGTAGATGAGGAAAAGGGGAAAAATGTAAATGAGCAAGCCTAAATCAGAGGTCTCTATATGCTTCTCTAAAGGAACAACCTCTCCTTCTCTCAATAAGTTAGGATCCATATTTCGCCCATAAAATGAATAAGTTTCGATACATAGTCCTCTTTAAATAAATAAATAAATAAAGGTGAAAGAAGAAAAAGGCATCTTGCGCATAGAGGTGAGGCAAGAAACTTCGTCAGGGTACTGTCAAGGCTCGCTAATAGTAGAGCAATGTTTGTGTTCTTGTAGTGAATCCATTGGGTACTATACAGGTCTACTGTAGTGGAGCAACACTAGAGATGAAAAATTATACTTTGAAAATACAAATCTTGTAAACTTCACTACCCTTTCCAACATGAAAAATTGCAATATTGTTGAATCTTATGACTGTGTTTAACTGAGCATTTACAAAGGGGACTATGTTTACTCATGAGGTAAGTGGGGAGATTAAAGTAATAGGCAAGATGAATCAATACTCCCTGAAGAAATAAGACCTTGCACAAAAGAGTCAACCAAGTCAAAGAAGATGGAATTCTACCAGTGTGTCGCCAAGTGTTCTTCCTACTACAACACCCTCCAAAATTTTGGCCTGCACCAAATTTCAGAACCTACTTTGGTCTGAGATATTTTCATCGAGAACATTGAAATCCATTCCATGTGTTTTCTCTAAGTGGTTTGGTACTTTTTGCAAGAAAGGAAAAATGTTGTCTTTTCACATGTTAGTTGTCGCACAATGTGTATAAACTTGTTTTGGTGGTTTAAAGGGGTTATATTTGTAGGAATGATTTGATCTAACCATGTAAAAATCCATTAGACTCATTCCCAAAGTTTTAATCATTGTTTCAAAAGTGTCATAAAAATCATCAGAAAGTGTATCTTTAGTGTCGCACATGTCATAAGTCATCGCAAAGTTGTCGTTATGAGGGAAGTATGTTGTTGATACAAGAGGATCTCTAGATACCAGTGTCATGGTAGGAAACTCAAAAATTTCAAAGTGGCAGAAATTCAATTAACTTGACATTAGATCGAAGTGCTCGACACCCTGATTCCAACGGCGTGAACGACACTCCAATCCGAGTCCGTATGAGAAAGATAGAAGCAACCAAAGTTTCAGGTTGAATTGCACATGTGGTAGGCTTAAGGAAGGTGCAATTTCACAAGAATCTGGCACTAGAATCCAGCCAATTATCCAGGAAAATTTTTAGGACAATTAATTCGTCCAATAACCCTTAAGGTTCTAGAAAATATATAAAAAAGGGTTAATAAAATTAAAAATAAAAAAATGAAAGGCAGTAGGCCATGACCCCATCGCCCTAGTGGAACCATAACAAAATTATATTAAAAAAGGGGCAGGCGGCCATGACCCCACCGCTCATGGAACCACCATAAAAAAATGTATTAAATATGGGGTGGGCTGGCTATCAACCTAGATTCCCCTCCACTCACCGTTTACCATATACCAAGGCAAAAAATGGGGGGAGTGGGCCACCGGACTGGCGGACCCACCACCCATAACAAACAATCAATTATATTGTGATAAAAATGGGAGGGACGGTATTTGATCCCCCAACCCCTCCTTAACCACCCTTTTTTTAACTAGCACGCCAATTGTCCTTCTTGGGACATCTGCTCGAAACAAATATATAAACTCTTATGCATAGTGTGTCTAGGAGGGAGCGCGGCACAAATTTCGAGACAAAGGAGGCAGAACCGTGAGTAGGCTTGTGACAAGGGGTTGAACCTTGCCTGAGCACATTTTCCAAGGGGTCAATTTTGGTCTAGTGTTATAATTGGGCAAGTTTTATATCTATTTTGTACCTCTCGACGACATGATCTCAATGGTGACACCAGTTTCTGTAATAGAGCTTTCCATTACTTGACCACTTTCTAGATGGGAGGTATAAGACTCTTTTTGTAAATGTTGATTGTACTTCTTCTTTCTCATGCCACCTAATGAATGAAGGCCTCCCTATTGATCGAGCAGGGCCCAGAGACGTAGTCCAATTTGGATGAACTCCGTTATCAAGTCTCTTGTCTTCTTTTCATGCTTTTATGTGCCTCTCTTCTTCTTTGATGTGCACATTAAATTTCTATGGTTAAGTTGCAATTTATCCATGTAATTTTTTAATACATCTATAAGTAAAAGATCTTGGATCAAGTGGTATCAGAGCACGTCTTTGTAGATGTGAATTGCATGTTTGTATGCTAACTAGAAACAGGCTCCGAAGAGGCGAAGGGAAACTAAAGTTTTTCGATCCTAAAGCAGGGCATGCACATCGAAGGAGAAGCATAACAGATGATGGATCTCGTTATGAAGAGGAGCGCAATTACTGCAAAACCTTCTATACAATGGCAAAAAAGGTTGATTAGTTGTTTTGAAGGATGGAGAAAGCAAAAGAGAGAAAGCTAGAAGAATAAGGTTTGGTGCATGGAAATGGTGGAGAAGAACCCCCTCCTTATCCTTACACGAGTGAAATTTCCTCTTCTTCTTCTCACCATCGTCATAGGAATTCAAGAAATGCATCTAAGAAACCTTTCCTCAAAATTAAACAATGTAAACTTTGAAACGGGAACCCATACTGTTACCCGTTTTGTAAAGATAGCAAAAAAGTGACCCGATTTCGAAAGGGGTTATGCAGAACACACATGTGTTTTTTAAAGCTTAGTTTTTGGCACTATAATTTTTTTTATATACATTGAGTTTTATAATGGGAATGTTTTTTATGCTGATTTAAAAACATGGTAATTTTGCACCAGACCCTTTTTTTAAAAGGTTTTTTTTTTTTTTTTTTTTTTTTTTTTTAACTTTTTTAATTTTCTAAGTATGGAAATGTAAATAATTATTTTTGTAAACTTAATAATTTTTGAAGTGGTCTTTTCTTCATATTTTTCATGTTTTTATTTTAATTTTTTTTTTTTTTTTTTTTTTTTTTTTTTTTTTTTTTGTAGTGAGGATTTATTGTTTTGCATATTTATAGAAGAAGGTTGATATTTTGAATTTTCAATATTCTACATATTTATACATTGTTAATTAATTTTTCAATCCACAAGAAATAATTATTTCTAAAAAACAATATTTTGTAACAATTGACATAAAAATAGCCATTTTTAACATAAATATAATTAAAAAACTACACGTTTTGATAATTTTTTGCTACAAATATTGAATGCATAACAACCTTAATTGAGTGTATATTCTTCTCATAAAATGTCAAAGTCAAAACATTGCAAGTATAACTACTTAATAGTTACAAAAAATGAGCTTGATTTCCAAGCATAACTTAAATTTAATCAACAATGTCACGTAATCCAAACTCTTTGTCCTCTAGAGTTTCATCATTGTTTTCTTCCTCAATATTTTATGCTTCCTTTTTCTCATTTTCGTCTTCTAATGGATCTTTCATGTCTGCCAATCTCCCAATGTATGTCTTTCCAAACATCCCATGTAATGGTGGTTGAGGTTCCTTTGCCTTTTTTCCCACACGTGATTCACTGAAGTCCCCTTTCTTCAACTCAATTTCTTTCATTGCATCTGGAAGAAATTGAAGAGCATTAATTATTTGCTTAATGAAATTGCATTGTAATGGATATTTTTCAATTACAATGCAATTTCTTCCTTTTTGAAGGAAACATGCTAGTGTTGTACCTAGTTATCAAGCACAAAAGAAATAATGAAGTAAATTAGTACAATGACATATTAATTAAAAAAATAACATATTAAAATTCAATTATATATAATAAAACTTACTTGAGCCAGAAAATAAATCCAGAACCCAATCTCCTTCATTTGAACATATGTCTATAAGATAGTTAATCAATAATTGTGGTTTTTGATAAATGTTAATTATCTCTCCTTTTGCTTCTTTGTCTTCATATGTTAGTTTTCTCACAACAGCATCATAACTCTGTATTTGGCTATGACTCTTTCCATCCACCTGATTAAAAATCATAGACATATAGTTGTCATCTTTTGCCCAACTACCAATATGAATGAACTCACAATCATCTATAAATACTTAATTGTCATTGTTAAGAAGATTTGACTTTTTCCTGTAACATGAAATAGCAAAAGTTTAATCAACTTGTACATAAATGAATTTTTCAACATTAATCAAATATACATTTTAAATGTCTTACCATGTAAGCTACATCCTTGAATTTGTTTTCCCTTTGAAGCTTGACAATATCATTGCCAATTGCGTGTCTGAATGAAATGTCACAAATCTCCATAATGGTGATGATGTGACTTCTACAGATCCTGCAACTAGTTTACTAAAAGCTTGATAAGTATACGGGTCACTATTATCGTCAATATTTGGAATATTGAAACCATGGGGAATATCTGCAATAACTAGGGCATACTCCCTTTTAGGTGTGATTTTAGCAATGTCTTCATAGTCGCCTTGTATTACTTGATATTGAACAGTGTCTAGCCCATTTCAAATGAAATGAGTAAGAGTTGGATCAAGTTCAACATTCTTAACACATTGCTTCCTCAATCTTTCAGTCTTTATTTTTTCAATAAAGGTTCTGAAGCTAGTTGGCGCTCCATTATAATCCTTCTTCATCTTTTATAAAATAAAACAATATGTGTGTAAGCTATAAATTAAAAATAGTACACATGAATAAAAACGAATGTGTAAATCAAGATACCTTTTTAAATGCAAGATAAAAAACTTTTAATGTTGATGTAGAACTTGAATCTTGATAGTTGCGTACGACATCATCCAAACTATCTTCATTCAACAATATAACCATTTGTTCTTGAATTTTCATGTAAACTTTGTGACTACATAGATAAAGAACAAAAAGTCAATATAATGATATGTATAACGAATGCTGCCAAGAAAAACATGTTTTATTTAAAAGAAAATTATAATCTAGAAATAAATAAAAATAATTCAACAAACTTAGTTTTGAAATTCCTCGGACATTTCCTCCAATGATAATTCCCCTGACTTCACACGAGATAATATTGTTTTGATGATTTTTTCATCTTTCACTCCTTGCATTGCTCTCCAAGGTGTGATAGTCATATCTTCTGGAAGTTGCTTCAAGTCAGGACCTAATTTACTGCCGCCACATATCAATGGCTTAGACTTTTTAACCTTACGGTTTTTAATGCCAATGTTTTCCCACATGCTAAAAATCTCATCAATCAAGTTCCAAACATCTCCAGTTATAAATGCCAATTGGAAAATGTTATCAACACCTCTGAATATATCACTAGGAAGGTTGCATTTTCCACCTTTTGAATTGGGTTTCTCTTCAATTTGATAACCTATTTCCATACAACATTCCCTTCGGAAATCTGCAATAACATTTATCCTATCCCCACCACATTTTTCTTGAAATTCACTATGAATAAATCTAACCCTTTGGATGAAAGTCATAGAGATCCTATATTCATTATCTGAATTATGATCCCATGCCATTAACTTTGCTTCTGTATCCGATAAACTAGCATAAATGATACATTTCATTGTTTCAAAACGTGGGTTATTGGGATATTCCCTCATCAATTTTCTTTGAGCTTCTACAGAATGGTTCCCCCTAAGCACATAATAATTGTATTCAAAACATTTTGACTTATCAAATGCTTCTTTGTTGGGAACTTGAACTGGATCAACAAGAAGCATATAATTAACCACATGAGCATATGAATTATACCTCATCAATGTCTTCAAGTTGTGAACATGTAGATGGTGTGGCTTTCTGACTTGATATTGACATTGTCCTTCACTTTCTTTATAGGTTTGTCTGACATTAAGCTGAAATGTACAACCACAATCAATTAAGTTTTTCTTTGTCAAATTATGTCGAATGGCATTTTGTTTTGTTTTGATAATGCCATCCTCTAAATCAGCTCCTGGTATAATGATTTCTCTTCTTTCTTTTGAAGTTTCACTAGGTTCTTGACTGCTGGTAATGACTACTTCAAAATCTTCAACTTTACTTTTCTTCGCCATAACATTCTCAACAGATTTATTTTTGGATGTTGTTACTTTTGGTCTTTTATGGCTCTTCTCAGTTCCAATGTCATCTTCAGTGATGACAACATATGCTTCACTGTCAGTTTCAACTTCATTGCCCTCAAAAGTAACTTGTTTACCCTTGCTAGATTTATCCACTAGAGGCCTTTTTTTCTGATCCTTTGGATGTAGTTTTGTAGCTTCATCAATTACTAAATTTTGCTTATTTTCCATATCTTCTTCTGACACTGAGTAAAAACTACTGACAACTTTCATGATATCATGCTCTATGAAATGAATGCCTCCCAACCTAATTGAACAACTTTCAACAAAATTCTGCCAAACAAAATATCATATGTCAATAAAAACAAAATTAAAAAATATAGTGAGACACTTTCAAGAAAACAAAATACAAATATAAATAACAATACTTACGATGTTTTGTTTCATCTCATTTACTATTTGTTTACACAACTTTGTAGATACCTCTCTTGTGTCATACAATGAATGTGTTATTTGATATTTAATCCTTTCATGTGACTTGGGATCTTTTGTAAGTATGTAAACAACTTCAGTGTCTGGTATCGAATACATATCTATGACTCTTCCCATTAGCTCAAAAATTCCATTTTCATTCGGTATATCAATATATAGATATATGTTCACATTTTGGCTTTCTCTTTCTTTCACATACCAGATTCTTGATGGGAATTTCACCTCTTTTGAATTCTTCTAGTCTGAAATCATCTTCTTATCATTTGAGGCACTTGAGAGATTTGTAGCCATGAGCTCAGGTGGAGTTCGTTCACTAATGTTTTTTGAAGATGCACCTTTAAGTGTCTTTGGTCCAGACATATTCATAGAAATTTTCTTTGATGCCATTTTCCTGAAAAATAGAAACACATAAATTAGTAAACAACGAAAACATATTAACTTAAATCCACAATGAAAATATATCCTAAATTTTTAATTTGTATAATCAGATAATTGAAACTAAAAAAATATTAACACTAAGAAATGGCAGAAGCCCACTGACACCACCCCGTCCATCCATAGAGTGGCGGGCGATTTCCCCACCCCTTACCACATGC